>PVKU01011826.1:0-40205 GCA_004027475.1 Anoura caudifer
GTCTGCCTATGCCTCCATCTTGGCCGGAAGCCCCGTGAAGTTCTTTTTATATTTTGAGTATAAATTCTTGTTAGTTAGGTAAGTATGTATATCTTCTTTCACTCAATGGCTAGTCTTTTCCTTTCCTTATGGTAAACTACACCAATTTTAATGTCAAATTTATTGTAGTCAGCCCTGGCTTGTGGCTCCATTGGCTGGAGCATTGTCTCATACACCAAAAAGTTGTAGGCTTGATTCCTCGTCAGTGCACATATCTGGGTTGTGGCTTCAACTCCTAGATTGGTGTTTCTCTTTCTCTCTCTGTCTCCCTTCCCCTCTCTTTAAGATCAACAAAAACATATCCTCGGGTGTGGATTAAAACAATTTATTGTAGTCAGGTTGACCAACATTTGCTTTGTCATTAATGATTTCTGTGCCTTTTCTTTTCTTTTCTTTCTTTTTTTTTTTTTTTAAGAAATGCCTTATAGTTCAGGAATCCTGAAAGTCCTGGTCCTAGCTTTGTGACCGGGGCCAATTACTTAACTTCAAGGTATCATATTCCTCCTCTGTGAGATGATCTCATATGTCCTTACATCTGGACAATAATATCCTTATAAAAGAAAGACAGAAAGAAGGGAGGGAGGAAAGGAGGGAGGGAGGGAGGAAGGAAGGAGAAGGGGAAAGGCTTTCTCTTTTCCAGGGTCATAGAGATGTTGTACTAGATTATATTCTAAAAGCTTTACAGCTTGCCATTTAAATCATTAATTCACCTGTAAACGTTGTGTATGATGTGAAGTAAGGGTCAAAATTAATTTTCCCGCCTATGTGGATATTCAGTTGTCCCAGCATCATATATTGAAAAGTCTGTCCTTTCTCACAATTCTGCTAGGCTATCTATATTATATATCAAGTTTCTGTATATGCATGTGTCTGTTTCTCTATTTTGTCCCACTCATTCCACTGTCTATTCTGTTCCATTGGTCTATTTTTCTACCACTAGCCCAGTATTACATTCACTTAGTTATTATAGCTTTACTATATATTTGATAACTGGCAGATCAAGTCCTACCTGCTTATTTTTCCTCAACCAGGGTTAGCCTTAGCCTTTTACACTTTGATATAAAATGTAGAATTAGGATACCAAATTTTACCAAAAAGAAAAAGAGACAACAGAAAACACAACAATAAATGAAATTAAAAATGAAACATATTAGAATTCTGATTGGGAATACCCTGAATCTATAAATAAATTGAGGAATAACTGACATCTTTAAAATAGTGAGTCTTCAGACTCATGAACACATTTCCCTCCATTCATTTTGGTCTTCCTTAAAGTCCCAATAAAGTTTCATAATTCACTACAGAAGTCTTGCTCATTATTTTTTATTTATCTATAGATACCATGTATTTTCAGTGTTATCTTAAATGGTATATCATTTTGTTGTTGCTGGAATAGAGAAGTATAACCAATTTTTATAAATTGATTTTGTATGTCACTGTACCAACTTTTCAGGTTGGGACTCTCCCAGTTTTGACACAAAATGTCCTACATCCTTGGGACCCTGTACTCTCAGGAACACTGCAATGGTTGGTTACAGTAATTGGGCCCCAAAGCAACCCTCGAACCTCTAAATAAAGTAGTTTTAGATTCAAGTTTTCTACATCATGGTTTTCCAATAATTCAAAATAATTTTTCTTCTTAAAGGCATTGTGTGTGTGCTTGTATTTAACCAAAAAGAGTGTCTGTGTCATTCTGTTACTGTAACACATAGCCATTATATTCTACTTATACCCTCACTACCTGATAAGACAAGCCCTCTTGTGGGTAAACTTATGACTTCATGAGCAAATGAGATGTAGACTGGCTCATGGATATATATTTGTCTTGGCTTAAATAATGCAATAGGTAAGCTTTGTTAACTCAGCTGTTTCCATCAGTACCTCCATTTATTAAGCCTTTTTAATGTTTAAAGGACTGTTTATAATCCATGAGTTTTTTCACACTAACACATTCCATCATTTCTATTTTGCAGGTGTGTTCACATTTATTCCTTTATTACCTATATTCACCCTCACAACAACCCAATCCTACTGAGAAATATAGAAAACATTAGGTCATTCGTTAAAGAGCAGAAACATTACAAGAATTTGATTTTTTTTTGTTTCTAGCCTAGAATTCATTTCATTTTTATCTGTACATGCATTAGTTTTCTACTGCTGCATAACAAATTACCATAAACCTCATGGCTTCAAATAACCCTTGTTTGTTATATCACAATTTCCACAAGTCAGGAGTTTAGGCACAGCTTAGCTGGGTCCTCCACTCAGGGTCTCACAAGGCTGCAATCTAGGAGTCAGCTGGGCTGCATTCTCCTCTTGAGCTCCAACCCCAAGCTCATTCAGGTTTTTGGCAGGACTGAGTTCCTTGTCACTGTGGGTCTGAAGCTGCCCTTCTCCCAATGCAAGGGGCTAAACAGTTCTCAAAAACAGTTTGCTTCTTCAAGGCCATTGAGATAGTTTTTCTTCAGGAAGTTTCCAGACCCTATTGTAGGACTTTCTATCTGATGAAGTCAGTCCTTATGAAAAATTCATTATTTTTCCTGTATGTTTCTCCTTTATTCTTACCCTGCTATCACAACACTTCGCTCACAACAAGTGGGTGTCCTACAATTTAACTCTATTCTGATACTATCTACCTGGAGGTAGAATCAGACCCCACAGGTTAAGGGTTTGATCCCACAAGAGTGCCCCTTTCCCCATTCGAGATGCCATGTCTAAATCCAGGTTGTTACTTACTAGACTACCAGGTTTGGTTTGTTTTTGTTTTGTTTTTACAAACGGTTATAGCTCAGGAACAGCCAGATGGAAAAGATGCGTAGGGCAAGGTATATGGAACAGGGCAATGAGCTTTCATGCCTTCTCCAAAGTGCCAGTCTCCCAGCACCAACCTGGAAGCTCTCTGAACCCTTTTTGGTTTTTATTTTAAAGATTTTACTTATTTATTTTTCAAGAAAGGGGGAGGGAAGGAGAAAGGGAGAGAAATATCAACGTGTGGTTGCCTCTCACATGCCCCCCACTGGGGACCTGACCTGCAACCCAGGCATGTGCCCTGACTGAGAATCAAACTAGCGACCCTTTGCTTTGCAGTCTAGCACTCAATCCACTGAACTACCCCAGCCAGGGCCCTTTTTTTTTTTTTTTTTTTTTTATGGAGACTTCATTACATAGACAGGAGTGAAGAAATCATTGGCTAAACTCACTCTGGCCTTTCCCCGCCTCCCACCCTCCCCAGACCACCACAGGGAGATCCCAGTGGTGTGCTGAAAATTCCAACCCTCTAATCACATGTTTGGTTTCTCTAGGAACCAGCCCAGGTACTTAGACTACCTAGGGGCTTCCCCAAAGTCACTTTACTAATATAACAAAAGAACTTTTATGCTTGTGTCACTTAGTAAAATACCAAAGGTTTTAGGAGGTCTGTGCTAGGAATGGTGACAAAGACCAAATATATATATTTTTATGATTAATTACAATATTGTAATCAGGCCCACCAAGGATAATCTAGCTCCCTTTGACTAACTCAAAATTAACTAATTAGGGACCTTAATCATTGGGTTGGCCAAAAAGTTCATTTGGTATTTTCCATGAGATGGCTCTAGTAGCTCTTAGTTGTCTTTAACTTCATTCAAAACAATTTTGTTAGATTGTATTGTGACAGCGGTCACATCAACATCCATTTAAAAAAACCTTATGAAAGTTGGTGAATTTTTGTGTAGCCATTTTAATATTGAAGATGGAAGAAAATATGCAATGTTTTTAGCATAATATGCTTTATTTCAAGAAAGGTAAAAACACAACTGAAACACAAAAAAATGCAAATGTTAGCGCAGTATATGGAGAAGGTGCTGTGACTGATCAAACATGTCAAAAGTGGTTTGCAAAGTTTTTTGCTGGATGATGCTCTATGGTCAGGTAGACCAGCTGAAGTTGACAGCAATCAAATCAAGACATTGATTAAGAACAATCAACATTATACCACATGGGAGATAGCTGACATACTGAAAATATCCAAGTCAATAGTTATTGGTGAAAATGAAAAATGTTTCTTTGATTTTATGAAAAAACACATATGGACTTTTTGGCCAACTCAATACATCTGAAATACCCTTCCTCTTTTGCTATATGATGTCACATAACCTCAGGACTGATGGTCCAATACCCTCGCCATATTCTATTGGCTAGGAGCAGGTCACATGTTTCACCCACACTCAAGAAGAGGAGCTTAATTACAAAAAGGTATGACTCACCAAGGGTCATTCTAGAGTGTGTCCTACACAGGAGGCAAATAAATAAAATGGTGAACAATTAGAAAAAACAAACCTGAAACATTCACTCTCTGGGATGTTCATGTTGCAGATTAGCAACTTGAAGGAAAACACCGTGTATCAGTTCCAAGTGGCAGCCATGAACATCGCTGGGTTGGGAGCGCCCTCGGCGGCGAGCGAGTGCTTCAAATGTGAAGAGTGGACCATTGCTGTTCCAGGTAAACTGTGAAGACCCTGTCTCAGCACTGACACTCTGGTTTCCTCCAATAGGACCTACAGCTTGGAGCTAAATTTAAATGCTACGTAGACAAGTTCTAAGGGAAATGAATTCTCTTGGTCCTTCATATTTATGTAAAATATTTTTACAATGCTATTAAATAATAGGTACCAATATAAAACTGAGTACAAATTTCTTATGCTTGTATTTCAAATAAATCCTACAGCACCCCCAGCTCAGTCTCTGCATAGAGGAGGGTTGACAGAAGCAATGCAATTTGAATGCTGATGATCATTTAAAAGGAATTCCAGTTGTTGCTTGTGCTTCTTAAAGGCCGTTAAAAGGAATCCAACTCATATGACACAACGAAATTTCTCAAAAATTTCTTCTATATTCTAGTTCTCATGTATTCCCCCACTGTTCAGGAGCCTCTCGTTTGTCAACCAAAATCTCTCTTTCTGGAACCAGGCACTGTGAGCTTAACATGCCTGTCTAAGACTTAAGTCTCCACTTAGCTCTCTCCGCTTACTTCTCCAGACATCCATCTCTCTCTCTCTCTCTGTCTCTCCCTTTACACCTTTTCCCAACTCTGTATCACAATAAAGATCCTGGAACCAGACTGCAAATACTGTCCTTTGGAGGTTGTCATAGGGGGTGGTTGGCTGGGGCTGGGAAGAAGATGGGAGAAGGCAAAAACATTTACCTATGCCTTTAACTCTCACATAGCTACAGCACTAAACAAATTTCAAAATTGAATACAAGCAAATTTACTAAACTTTTAAGATTCAGAGTTGCAACATTAATGTATTTGGTGGATGTTTTCTTTTGCTTTAAATGGTACTAACTTCAGAGACTCAAATGCTTTAGTTCCAAAGGATAACTAAATACTCCCACCTGCGTTTAATATTCAACGTGCATAGCAACTGTTACGACACCAACATCAACCACCTTAGGACACCAGGCCACACTGAGCACGCTGGGTGGGCCCAGCCCTGCCCCAGTGCCACCCACCTCTTGTGTTTGAAAACTAGTGCTCTTGGAGAACCATCATTTGGCCTTTAGTTAGTGAATGTCCATCTGCATCTCTTCTCTATTCAGTGTGAATAAAACAATTACAAGATAAACTTAAAAGAAGTTGAAGTGTTTATTCAACTTCAGTAAATACAAGAGGCAAATACATGCCTTTCTTTGCACCTCCTTGAATCCAGTTGATATTTGTTAAGTTCTTTGTTACCTACACAAAAGTGGGTTTGTTTTTAAATTCTTGCAATTCCTGAATGGAGTTAAAATGGGAGTGACTGGAGACTAAGAAATTCTGCGCAGACCTGTGGAAACTGTTTTGTTAGAAAGATACAGTTTGCAAAAGAGGTTGCAGGATGAGAGCTCTGAATTCAGAGGAGAAATGAAGAGGACAGTCCTCTAGCCCATGACGTCTCGTTTCTCAGATCCACCCTAGACTCACTGAGTGGTGTGGGGTAAGCCATAACTCAAGAAAGCTCTTACAGAAGAGAGCATTAAGAATGTTTTGTCATTACTTTGTTTTACAGATGAATAAGCTAAGACTTGGGTTAAAGGATACCCAGAAGGTCACTCAGGTAGAAAGTGGCAGTTAAGGTTGGAAACTAAACCTTCTTATTCCTAGACAAGAAGGACTAGGAAGCAGCAAAACCGCATTCCTTCTTGTTGAGCAGAAGTGGCGTTACCTATCTGGCTGCCCCACTGGGTTTTGAGGATGACACAAGAAAATGGTCATAGAAGCCCTTTGCAAAACAGAACATGTCACATCCGGTGTACACTATTGGTATTATTATTTAAACCTATTTCTACACAAGGTATCATCAGAGGACAAGGATGACACATATTTGTGACTCTTAAGCCAAGGTAAAATGCCTAACAAATATTGAACTATCGATTGCAAAATGCCAAAGCATAGCATGATACAGCCTGTGCTTACAGTTGGCCTTCAGGCCACTATGAGTCAGATCAGGTCATTTTGATTGGCTGGTTAGAAATCAGTTGTTAGTTTTTTTTTTAAGGAAAATAAATAAATGTATCACCTGCATCGCAGCTGGTGGTCATGCAAAGATAAATCACTTAGTAGTTTGGACTCGCCCAAGAGTACAAAGAACATACATGCAGGGAGAACATTCTGGCTTTCTTTCTTAACAGGCTGGTCTAGTTACTTGGCTTCTCTGAGCTTTCTGTTAACTGTCTTAAGAATAAATGAGATAAATGAATGCAAACTACCTGGCAGTGTTTGGCACAGATTCAGGGCCCACAGGATTGAAAGTTCTTTGTAAACCATAAACCATAACTATAGTTTCTTTTTACCCCTATGTAGGATTATATGCTTTACAGGAAAAATTTCCTTCCAGTGGGGATTTACTTTGCAATATATTCTTTTTTACTTTGTAAGAAATATTACTATCATATGCCATCAAATAGAGCTCCTTTCTTCATATTAATTTGAGATTTGGGAGAATTTTCAGATTATTATCCAAAAGGAACCTGAAAGTGAATCTTCAACCAAATTAAACTGTTCTGATAAAAAGATGAGGAGTATAGGCCTCAGGACATCCTGAAGGAAACTTTTGTCCAGCCTCTGAGGAGCATGGTGAACAGACCTTCCACCTGCTCCCCATAAGGGTCTTAGTGGGTTGGTGTAGAGCTGTTGAGGAAACTTGATACAAAATGACTACAAAATACCTACTTCCATGGAAATGATAGATTTAAAAAAAAAATAAAAGAACACCAGCATCAGATTCAGCTGTAAAACCTTAAATGTGGTTCTAGATTTACACATATTTGAGTTTTTTTTAATCTACATTATGATTTTTATGCACTGCTCTCTCTGTCCTTCTCAGGACCACCACACAGTCTCAAGTATAGCGAAGTCAGGAAAACTTCCCTGGTTCTGCGATGGAAGCCTCCCATTCACTCTGGACGGACTCCGGTCACTGGTTACTTTGTGGATGTGAAGGAGGCCAAGGCCAAAGATGACCAATGGCGAGGACTCAATGAGGCAGCTATTAAAAACAAATACCTAAGGGTAAGAGGATGCTCGTAGTTTGAGAAACCTGTTTAAAAAGAAAAAAGACTCTTCCAATGATACCAACTTTAAGTTAGCAAGGCAAAACAACATCTCTGCTTCTGTCTGGGTCATACATTGGGCTCTTGGTAAGATTTCATTTGGCAGCAGTTGGGGTTTGGGGATATTTCAGATGCCTAAAACAA
Organism: Anoura caudifer; assembly: GCA_004027475.1. NCBI lineage: Eukaryota > Metazoa > Chordata > Mammalia > Chiroptera > Phyllostomidae > Anoura > Anoura caudifer. Next base: position 7,756 of record PVKU01011826.1, read on the forward strand.
TCTGGTTATATTTAACCTGAACTCCTAACCTAACTTTGGAAAATATCTACAAGTTCCCTTCTATCTTATCTTTCCCTTTTGGCCTTCACTTACCTACTTCATATTTTTATTACTCACAGCCTTATGTATGACATTTTTATTTACCATTCCTCAAAGGTAACCTTGTTCCTACCTCTAATTTTTTTGAAGGTGTTTTTTTTTTTTTATTTGAGGGCCTATTATTATAGGATTCATGCCAGCAAGCCTTTAGCTGCTGATTCTTTTGAATCTTGCCCCATCTCACCTAACCTACTCCCTCATGCTTGTGCTTATGTGAGCTCTTAGAGGCCAGTGGGACAGGTTCACTCAACTCTTGACCTTATCCTCACCCTTACTTGTGTTATTGCCTTCCAGATTTCTCTAGAGTGTTCAAATTGAACCAGTTTCTAACCTTATCTACCAAAGACTATTCTGCTAAAGCCACTGAAACTCTCATTCATACCAAATGGAAATCTCAAAAAAATGTTTTCTTTTATTGTCAGCAGACCAGAGAACCTGAATCCACAGTAGGGCCTCAGAAACTGGGGCAGTATGATTCTAGTTCTTATTACCCAAAATTCAGTGTGGCTTGACCAGACGTACGGAAAGCTGAACACTGCATTCATTGTGTGGCCCCATCCACTGGCACAATAGGCCACTGCCTAGAGGGTGGGCCTTGGAAGACATTCAAGGTATACCTGATCTAAATGGTCTCTCCCACCAATCTGCCACTATGGGCTAAGGTTTGTACCATCTGTCAGCTATGCTCTGGAGTTAAGGTATTAATAATCCCCATAGAAGAATGTAAATACATCTATCCTCCAGGAGAAATGACCCTTAAACCCAATATGCCATTACTCAGTTTAGCATATGCCAATGAGCTCTCTACCCCTTACAAAACCTTGAGGAGATAAGAAAAGTCACATTTCATGGGGACAAGTAAAGGTCAAGGAAAGTCTGGAGCCTACAATGCTGCTTAATTGTTCAGATGAGTCAGGAGGCCTCTAGATGCAACCCCCCAAAGGCCAGTGTAAAATAAAGGACAGACCCGTCATGGATGGTGGTGGTAAGTGTTCATGGCCAGATGTTCTCTAAATCAGTCTGCCACAGCACAGGCTCCCAAGAGCCTGAGGTTGGACCTAACTGGGGTGAAGTGAAGCAAGAGTGAGAAGCCAAACAAAAAGGACCAAGAGCCATCAAAAAAATAGGCAGGAAAAAATAGAGTTAAAACACATCAAAGAAAAGTTAATGTGACTCATTAAAAATAAAAAGATGAAAAGGAAAGGCAAACTTGGGGGAGAGAGAAGAAAGAGACTGAGGTGGAATGTGCCCAAAGGTGAACGTTCTGTAAGGAAATTATCTTAGAGTTTAGCCGGTTTTCATAGTGAAAATACAATTATTGATTTTTCTGATTATAAAACTGACACATGCTCATGATGAAAAATTCAAACTATAAAGGGATACAGAAGAAAAACAAAGATATCCTATAAACCCTATATACATTTGATGTAGATTCTCTCTTCCAGATGTCTTATATTCAGAAAAATTTCAAATCTGAAATGGATAAACAAATGTACGTGTTAAAAAGTTTAGTCTGGTAAACATACATGAGGATGGGAGACACAGCTCCATCAATGGGAGAACTTCAGCACAGTTGCAGCTGGAGCATATGGCTTCTCCTGGAAGCACCATGTTCACTTCAGCACCATGGTCTAGGGACTCCCAGAGAGCGTTAAAGATGTGTTACTTTCAACCAAAAGGATTGAACCAAACAAAGCTCATTGTTTTCCTCTTATATTGCTAATCACAGCCTGGTGAGACTTTAGTGAGAAGGGAGTGAATATCAGAAGGGTAGATGGCATGGATGGAGAAGGCAAGGGAATGCAATTCCTTTGGAAATTACAAGGAAGGGAAAAAATCTAAAAAATATTGATGTGTATAGACTGTGTTTCTCTACTGCTTTAAGGCCAGCAGTCATTGTTGCTGTGGCAATGGAAGAGTGGAAGGATGTTATTGTCACTCTAGTGACTAGACACTAGGCTGTGAATTCACCTCCTGTATCATGATGCAAAAATCTGACTCACAGCTACATATTACCTAAGTGACAGGTGCAAATAAGCAAGCACCTGGCAACTGGTCTATTTTTTTCACAACAAGGAAATGTGTCTCTTCCTTTCTGTAAATCCACACTTGCCTGGCATTATTTCTAAACAAAAAATTTAAATACATCAAACTCTGTATATTTAGTCAGTACCTACAGTCAAGTTCATTTACAGAATTTACCTCAAATTTTTACTTCAAAACTCTATTAGCTACAGTGAAAGCTATCACCACATAGTGACATTCCATTATCATAAACAGAATACAATTAAAGAATTAGATTAAAAACCTAACAATTTAATATATAGCACCCTCTGTGTTTTTTAACCACAGAAGATCCAAAATAGCCTTAGCAATCTTGAGAAAGAAGAAAAACGTTGGAGGAATTACACTACCTGATATTAAACTATACTATAAGGCCATAGTAATGAAAACAGCATGGTATTCACACAAGAACAGGCATATAGATCAATGGAACAGAATCAAGAACCCAGAAATAAACCCATACCTTTATGGTCATTTAATATTTGAGAGAGGAGGCAAGAACATACACTGGAATAAAGACAGCCAATTCAAAAAATGGTATTGAGAAAATTGGACAGATATGTGCAAAAAAATGAAACTATACCTGCACAAGAATAAACTCAAAATAAATTAAACACTTAAATGTAAGACCCCAAACCATAAAAATTCTAAAAGAAAATATAGGCAGTAAACTGACATCACTCTTAGTAATATTTTTTTCTGATATTTCCTTGGGCAAGGGAAACAAAGAAAAAATAAACAAATGGGATTACATCAAATGAAAAAGTTTTTACACAACAAAGGAAACCATCAACAAAATAAAAAGACAACCCACTGAATGGGAGAACATATTTGCCAATGATACATCTGATAAAGGTTTAATATCCAAAATTTATAAAGAACTCATAAAACTCAACACCAAAAAAATACAGTCCAATTAAAAACAGGCAAAGGATCTGAATAGGCAGTCTCCAGAGAGGAAATACAGATGGCCAATAGGCATATGAAAAGATGCTCAATGTAACTAATCATCAGATAAATGCAAATTAAAACACAATAACATGAGATATCACCTCACACCTGTCATAAGAGCTATTATCAATAAATCAACCAACAAGTGTTAGCCAGGATGTGTAGGAAAGAGAACCCTCATGCACTGTTGGTGGGAATGCAGACTGGTGCAGCCACTGTGGAAAACAGTATGGAGTTTCCTCAAAAAATTAAAACAGAACTGCCTTATGACCCAGTGATTCCACTTCTAGGAATATATCCAAAGAAACCCAAAACACTAATTCAAAAGAATATACTCACCCCTACATTCATTGCAGTGTTATTTATAATAGCCAAGACTTGGAAGCAGCCCAGGTGGCCATCAATAGATGAGTGGACAAAAAAGCAGAGGTATATTTACACAGTGGAATACTGCTCAGCTGTAAAAAAGAGGGAAGTCTTACCTTTTGTGACAGCCTGGATGGACCTAGAGAGTGTTATGCTATGTGAAATAAGCCAGTCAAAGAAAGACAAATACCATATGATTTTACTAATATGTGGAATCTAGTGAACAAAATAAACAAAATAGAAATGAACTCACAGGTAAAGAAAACAGACTGTCATCTATCAGAGGGGAGGGGGAATGAGGGGCTGGGTGAAAAAGGTGAAGGGATTAAGCAAGAAAATAAATGAACAAAAACCCTCATAGAAACAGACAACAGTTTGGTGATTGATTGCCAGAGGGAAAAGGGGGTCAAGGGAAGTCAAAGAGGGTAAAGAGGGGATAACTGGTGACAGGAAGAAATTGACTTTACATGGTGAACACACAATACAACACACAGATGATATATTATAGAATTGTACACCTGAAACCTATATAGTTTTATTACACAATGTCACCCCAATAAATTCAATAAAAAATATTTAAAAGAAAGAAAAATATTTGCATATAAATTAACCCATGCACTTCAAACCTCGCTGTTCGATGTTCAACTGTAAACCATTATTACAGAGGAAGAGCACTTCTGTTTAAATGACACAAAATGCCCATTGCATTTATACCTGTTTCTTCCAGGTGCAAGGCCTCCAGGAGGGCGTCAGCTATGTGTTCCGAGTCCGAGCTGTAAACCAGGCAGGTGTTGGCGATCCATCGGACCTTGCTGGGCCTGTTGTGGCAGAAACTCGTCCAGGTGGGCCTTTGCTCTTTCATTACACTTAATCTCATCTATGTAACATATCAAGGTAACATTCAACCTAGCTTTCTCTGTTTTTCCTAGTTTTCAAAATTATCATTATATGGCTGTTTGAATAATTGATCAGTATGACTTAGGCCATGACAATCATTTACCACATCATAGAAGCCTCAGGACAGGGGTGAGCCAGGTTGGAAGTGGTCCAGGGCTATTCTGGTTTTCAGTTAAAAACAGGGATGTTCTTGATCAAATTATGGGTCCTGGACTGACTGTTTCAAGCCTACATTCCTGGGATGTTATTTCTGTTATACCATGGCCATAAAGTCCCACAAGAATATTTTTCCAATCATAGAGAAAGTTGGAACAGCGGTTAGCAAGATTTTTAAAATTAAGTTAAACCAGAGGTCAGCAAACGTTTTCTGCAAAGGGCCAGACAGTAAATATTTTTGTGTCTATTGCCGTATGTTCTTGTTGCAATATTCAACCCTGCCCATGGCACAGAATCAGCCATAGACAATACATAAATTAGTGAGCACAGCTATGTTCCAATACAGCTTTCTTGTGCATATTATATACAGTATCTAATATAATGTGTTATATACATTATAACATTTGAATTTTAAATAATTTCACATGTCCTGAAATATTAATCTTCTTTTGATTCCTTATGACTGTTTAAAAATGTGAAAACCACCTGCAGGCCATAAAAAGAGAAAATGCGTCTGATTTAGCCCACAGGCCATAGTCTGCTGAGCCCTGGATTAAACCAGCAGCACTCCTAACTGAATGATCTGCGGGCCCGAGGCAGCCCTCACTTCCCAGCTTTAGGAGATGCCATGATTGGACTAGGCAAGACAGTCTTTTCCTTTGTTATGGGGACAAAGTTTGTAGTGTTCACTGAAAGTAGTTTCAAAGCATTATATAATAATTCATTTTGTCATGTAACCTCTGTTACTTTCCAAAGCTATATATTTCAGTTCATTAAAGTTGCATAAAAGAAAGTACTGGAAATGAGAGAGGATTAAAAAATATTAACCAGTTATTTTAAATTTAGAGTCATTCTAGTCCAAGCACTTTTACTTTAGTGTATCCCTATTTTCAGATGGAAATAAAGAGGAGATAAATAATATAGTATTATTTTTATGATGAGAAAAGAATGTAAACAGAAAACTCTTCTATCGCTTTATGTTATATGGAAAGTACATCAAAAGTATATCTTTTGAGGAAATATTTGCCCCCTTCATCTTATTGCTTTATAACCTGCTTTCAACTACTGTTATAACTCTGCTCTAGAGCTAGGTGGGACAGAGGTGACCTTCTTTTGCCAAAGTGTAGTAGGTGTGTCTGGCCAGAGCACCACATCTCATATAAGTCTTCTTTGAAAAATTTTATGAGAAAACATAAAAATACTAGAAACATATACACCAGGTAAAAAGTAACATACAAAGACATCAGCACACACATTCCTATAGAAATCAGACCCTTCACATGCCAACTGTGAGAAAATATAAGGTGGCAAATGGACATGTAAAAGACCCAACTGCAGAGTCTACCATTGCAAAGAGAACATTTAAATTACTATAAGAATAAACTCTTAATCTAGTCATGAGTAAATTAAAAGCACACTTTAAGCAGTAGAATCCAAATCTGATCAGCTGAAGAAAGTTTAAATTGATTTATTATTTTCTCACCAGTAGCCTCAGAATGGCAGGTGATCATGCATGCATAACAAAATCTTCACTGTGAAAGATTTACCATCCAAAAAGGATCTGCTGTTGAGCTCTGGGCTAGAGTTTCGTTTCAGTGATCAGGAATAAGACACCAAAAGTCATTTTTTGTGACCGTTCCATTCCCAGAATATAACTACAAACAACAGCTACAGACATTAACACACTAAACAGCACCAGATTAACCCACTTCAGAACCACTGGACCACAGCCTAGAAAAGAATCCCGGGCTGCACAGAATCAAAATGTTTTGCCATGAAGGAGCACCAGGGCCCAGGAGACACTTGGACTTGTTCCCTATGCAGCAGGCACATTTATTCTTGCAACATGTATTTCTTCAGATGATGTGTGGGCACCAGGAGTAGAGTTATGTGACATTTGTCATGCATACTAGGCTTATAATCTAGTGAAAAACCCAGAGTTTACAATATGGTGCAATGAGAGCTAGTAGATGTTTATAAAATATTTCCCATAGCTGAATAGGCTATAAAGCTAGGTATTAAGTTTTTATAACTCCTTGTAAAAACTTATATGAAGCCTAAGGTTGTCTGTATGTATTAATTTTGTTAAATACTAATATATTACTTTTACCCAGATATTTATTTTATGTTAGAATGGATGAGAAGAGGGTGGAAGGCATGTTATCAATTTCAAGATTTGGGATGTGAAACTCAGAGGGCTATTTCAGAAGAACAACATCTTCTGGAATGCATTATTAAAATTTCTGATAGAAAATAAAGCTTATCATGTAACAGCAAACCTCAAATACATCTAACAGGACACCTCAAGTGTAATTTGAACTTCAGTTAAAAGTTAACCTAACCCACTGAGGTTGGTAGGATCACTGGTCTTCCTTTGATGTCAGCAAATATACCAGCAGAAATGGCTCAGTCACTGCCACAAAGTCTAATACTGCTGGTAATGAGGATCTGGAAAATGTACTAAGTGTGTCTTGCTCTATCAAGAAATCTTTCAGCTAAAAATGCCTACAAGAAGAAGAAGTTGAGAAATATTTAGTGTATAGTTGTTGGACATAAAAGTCACTTGTATTCTTGATAGTTGATATTTATCAAGCAGTATCTGTGTTTATTGAATCAGGTCTGGTATGTAGTTGGAGGCTAGGTGAGCCAGATCAGACAGGAGGCAAGAATGGGACCTGCCAAAGTGTGGCAAGTGATCTAGAGGGCAACAAATGACTGACAGTACAAGCTGCAGGTGTTCTTACCAGAGAAACCTCAGTGGGCCAGAGACTTCAGGTGATGGGCAAAAGAACCCAGATGCAAGGCAGAGTCCCAAGCAAGAACTGGGTTACTGGAAGTTAGGACTTGGTCATCTGGAACAAGGCTGATTAGAAGAACACAGCATCAGACAAAATAATGACCTGGGATTGGGTTGACAATCTACTATCCAAACCCAGTTTCTAAAAACTGGTTAGTAATAGAACCTAGTAAGGCTAAGAATGCAAATGTATGCCCAGTGGCCTAGTGGTGGAGTCTTGAAGGATTCTGAAGGAGGAAGCCAAGCTCACTATTAAAGATTAGGTCAACTGATTTAGAAAACTGCTTTTTTATTTGCTTAATATCTGATCTCTCTCACCCATTGAAACAGGAGTTATCAACCTTGGCTGTGCATTGGAATCATGCCAAGAACTTTCTGAAAATACTGACTGCATTCCATTCTCCATTCCAGGCCAATTATATCAGAATCTCTAGTACTGAGCCTGGGCATTGGGTCATTTTTTTGTTTGTTTGCTTAGCTCCTTGGGTAATTATAGTGTGACACCAGCTTGTAAAATGTGCGTTAGACTGTGAGCTCCTTCAAAATAGGAGCTGTCTTTTCTCTACATACACTGAGAGCCTGGTACCTGGTGTGTAGTAGTCATTTATTAAATGGAAAAAAAATAATGACTGCCATGTTTTAGCCAGTAAGTGTGACTCCATTTTGAAGCCACAGCATGATTACTTAACTCTAGAAACCTCATGGTGAACACCCTGCTTATGAAGGGTGAGCTAGAGAGAAGCATCAATGGAGGCTACAGTGAGGAACCAATGTGGGGAGTCAGCCAGCAGTCATATCTTGCATACAGGGGAGCTCAGTATTACTTGTGACTGATTATATTAATTCACTTCCATCTGCTTATATCCTGTCTCACTCTCCAGTTTTCTAAATGACGCACATGCTCACACACATGCTTGCCCCGTGGACAATAAATAATTAAAGCTTATATAAAATAAAACAAACAAACCAACAAGACAGAAACAAACTCAGATACAAACTGATGGTTGCCAGATGGGAGGGGAATTCGGTGCTGAATGAAAAAGGTGAAGGGATTAAGAAGTATGAATTAGCAGTTACAAAACAGCCATGGAGGTAAAGTACAGCATAGGGAATAGAGTCAATAATATTGTAAGAACTGTGTATGGTGCCAGGTGGGTACTAGACTTACCAGGGTGATCACTTAGTAAGTTTTATAAATGACTAATCAGTGGGGTGTACACCTGAAACTAATATAAATTGAATATCAACTGTAATTGAAAAAAAATTTAAACTGATCTATTAATGCTGATGTAAAAGACTAAATTATATGAGAAAGAATTCTCATATCAGATTATGAAATGGATGGGGAGGTAAACGGTTTTCTGTGATTTTATTTCAGCTTTTTCTTTTTTTTTTTTATCTTTTTTTTAAGAGAGGAGGTAAAAATAAGACAGGATTAGTTTCCATATAGTTTATTTTAGCCCTGGGTCATGGCAAGCCTAGAGGAACCATTAAAATGCCATTCCACACAATGTCCCTCTGTATCTATACCAAGGATTTATTTAGGACTGGGCAGCTGACTAGAGACAACTCTTCTCAAATCCTTTTCAAGCCAAAATATTCTTTTTCATTTTCTATGGTCAACTCTCCTGTGCTCTTAACTGAATTCTTCATGTTCCTGAGCCGATTCAAAGGCTGGTTTTTGAGAAAATCTAAGTCTTGACAAATTTTGGTCTACTTTTCCAGCTCAGCTCTATGGAAAAGTAGTACAGCCTTTCATCTAGATGAGAATATCCATAGGGATTCTTTTACTTTGACAGGAGACCATTGACAGCCTACCTGTTAAGTGTGTGAACCATTTCAATCATACATTAATCAGTTTTAGAGCACATGACTCTTTAGACATTTGTGAATTCAGCCATGAATTGACAGCTGAACAATGGGCAGCTACTCAATGTTTGGCAAAAACTCATGTAGACCATGAGACAGTCTAAAAAGAAAATTTGAGGGTGCTGTAGCTACACCTGTCTCACTCTAAGCCTGCACCAGGTTCATCTCCACAGGTATTGTCCTACTGGTTAGGCTGAGGCCCACAGAAAGGCTATAGTTTATGTTGCTCTTATTTTTTCTACAGCATTTATAAAAAGAACCATTCATTTGCATGTCATATATCTTTTTAAAAATTGCAATAGAATTTCTGCACACTGTGTATTCTGAACCCCTTTATTTAAGGAATTCTACTACTAATTTTTCTGAGATTTTAATATGTGGAAAAACTGGCCCTCCCAGATTACTAGTATGTATACTGCCTTTATTATACAAAGAGAAATCTACATTCCAGCATGTTCTTCCATTTCACATACAAAAATCTCTGAGCTCATTTTTAAATTGTTTTGTATAATTTGGAATTTTCCAAGAGAATTTTTTTTTCTGTTTTAAACTTCTCTCACTTATTCTTTGTCATCCCAAGTATTTTCAGGGTTTTTCCTAAAACACCTTTTTCTCTATTTATAAACCCAAAATGCAGGAAGTGTCTCCTTTTTTTTGCAAATGCAACTTCAATTTCCCATTCTAAGTATTATTGTAAAATACTTAGTCTACTAAGTCATGCTTTAAAACACCTTTATTCAAAGAACTATGTTAACAAATTAATTAAAACTTGACAATAACAGAACTCTTCGAATTTGAACAGCCTATTGAAAGAGTGCCCTGGGTGACATGGCTCAGCGAGTTGAGTGCCAACCCTCAAACCAAAAAGTAGCAGGTTCGATTCCTGGTCAGGGCATGTGCCTGGATTACGAGCCAGGTCCCCCATTGGGGCAACTGATTGATGTTTCTCTCCCTTTCTTCCTCCCTCCTTTCCCCTCTCTCTGAAAATAAATAAATGAAATCTTTAAAAAACAAAGAATCTGGTAGCATCAGCATTGTAATTCATGTGACAAATAGGCAATAAGCTTGCTGCATTGATCATTTTAAGACAATAATCCTGTCTTATATTTACACAGTGATACTGTTTAAATTGCATTCTTTCTTTACAACATAGCATTAAGCTATTTTGACTAAACATTATTTTCTAATGAGAATTGTTACAGAGTTCAAGAAATATGCTTAAAAAACTAATATTTAAATTATTTTCAATAAATTTGATTTCTCAAAATCTTGAGATTCTAAAGGATGCTTTCAGCCAATTGGCAGCATAATTGATTTTCCAGAAAGGAGATCAAACTTTGCTTTCTGAGTATAAAATCAAGTAGGAAAGCCACTCTGCCCAGAATATTTTCTTTATGACTACTTTTATTTTATTTTAGCTGTTTATCAAAATATTGGTGTTACACTTAAGCTTTAATACAAGTTCCAGTAAAATAAGTATTGCAAATCTAAACTGACATTTTTCTTTTAAATCTGTTTTTTCAATCCAGCCACTGGCACATATAAGTATGTATGGAAAATATGGAAGAAAAAAATTCCTGACCTTGTAGAATTTAATGCTATTCTCAAAATAAACAACCAGTGCAACTTTTTGAAAAATTAAAATCTAATAAAAACTCATCTTAAGTATTTGATTTTTAAAACAGAAGTGTCAGATATAGTTTTATTTTTTATTTTTTCACTTTTTTAAAATAAATCAACCAATAGCACTCATCATGGCCACCGTTATGTGTGCAAACTGAAAAAATGTTCACGCCTCTCTTTCCTATCCACTATAGATATTGTCTGCCATGTGCTGATTTGACATGATTAATCAAGAACAGCTTCACAGATGAGATAAAGTTTCTTATATACTAGTTGACATTATATCAAATCCCTACTTCTTTTGTCTTTCCTGGAAATTACTTATTTTTATTTTATTATTTTTTAACATTTTATTTTAATTTTTTAAAAAATTATCTTATTGTTGTTCAATTACAGTTGTCTGTATTTTCTCCCCACCCCCTCCAAACCCACCTCCCTCCCTTGCTTCCACCCTCCCTCTTGGTTTGTCTATGTGTCCTTTATAGTAGTTCCTGAAAACCCTTCTTCCCTCTGTCCCCTCCCCCTCCCCTCTGGCTATTGTTAGATTGTTCTTATTTTCGATGACTCTGGTTAGGGACAAATACCATCTGATCTCACCTTTAACTGGAACATAATCAACAAAAGAAAAAAGCAAAAGAAATTACTGATTTTTAAATTAGAAATTCATAGGTTTAGGTGGAAACACATACTTTGCCTGGGATTTTAAAATCAACATCTTTTGTTTCACTTTGTATATTTATAAAAGATGTCCAATTACTTTACAAAAATTAATTTTCCAGAATAATTGAATAAAACAGCTCTATATCCTTTTAGTAACTAGGCAATTGAGAAAGCAGCTAAGCAGGGGTTTTCTGTTCTTCAAGTTACGTAGGTTTGAAACCAAATTTGGTCATTTAGAAACCTGCAGAAATTATGTGTTAAATACTCAGTTCTATTTACTTTATAATTTACTGCTGAAGCATCATTTTAAGACTTTTTGATGAAAATTCTGATAAAATAGATTGCACACTTCAGTGCATACTTTTCAACTTTATTGGATGCAATGTATTTAATCTTATTTAGCTTTTCTTGTTTGACTCAGAGCCATTAGTGTCAACCTTACGTATTGTACATTGTTACAATAAATATAGTGATGCCCTGGCCCATTGGCTCGGGTTGGTTGGAGCATCATCTCACACACCAAAATGTTGAGGGATTAATCCCCAGTGAGCACACGTACCTAGGTTGAGAATTTGATTCCCAGTCAGGGCATATACAAGAGGCAGCCCACCAATATTTCTCATATCAAGGTTTCTCTCCCTCTCTCTCCCTTCCCCTCTCTCTAAAATTTAACAAAACTATCCTTGGGTAAGGATTTTTAAAAAAAAATTTTAATTAAAAATAGATAAATAAATATAGTGATGTCTCATGGGGTGAGGAACCATTTGTACCTCTGTGAAATAATGTCTTTGGGCCTACTTTTTAGTTTTCTACCCCTCTCCTGCTGTTATTTTCCTTATTCTCAGCGTGCCTGCCAATAGTAGCCTCTTACTCCCCTCATTTTAGGGTTTAATCTACTGAGAGAACCAACCAACTAGGCCTGATAGAATCTTCTCAAGTTAAGTATAGATTACAAGTGACAGTTTATGGGGTTCTCCATTGGGTTTCCAGAAATACCACTAATGTATAGACTTTGTCACATCAGCACTAGCTCTTAGAGACTTGTTTTGCTTACTTCTTGGTTTTAGGCAAGATTCCAGGTGGGTGAAGTCTTAAAACACAAAGGTTATCCATGGAACTGATAGAAAGACTAAGCTAATTATATTGTTCATAGTCTTTCAGTTCTTAACCTAAGCAATATTTGTTCTGTATAATATAATATAATATAATATAATATAATATAATATATAATTAATATATAATATACAGCAAACATATGGATGATTCACTTCCTTTTAAAAGGGATTACAGCTCTGACTAAGGTTGCTCAGTGGGTTGGCCATTGTCCCACAAACCCAGAGTTACCAGTTCAATTCCCAGTCAGAGCACATGCCTGAGTTTCAGGCCAGGTACCCAGTTGTGGGTGTGTGAGAGGCAACCGATTAATGTTTCTCTCACACATGGATCTTTCTCTATCTATTTCTCCCTCCCTTCCCCTCTCTCTAAAAAATAAATAAAATCTTAAAAAAATAAATAAAATCTTAAAAAAATAAAAATAGACAACTTCCTAAATCTTCTCAAACAAGCAACAGCTGGCCTTAGTGAGCCCTAGGCCTGGAACTAGCAGCAGCCAGCCTAGATTCATGTCTTGGCTTTGCCTGGGAATCTTCAAGCCCTGCACAAGTAGCAGCCATCTCAGGTTGCTTTACAGATCAGGCAAAGTCGACCCAGGCAAAATACAGGTGGGGGCTGACCTTGGCCTGCACTACCCAGGAAACCCCAGGGCCAGCATGCCCAGTGAGCAGCTATAGACCATGTTGGAGCACCACCACCCTGCCACTTCACCAATGGTGGAGGGCAGTGGTAAGTGGTCACAGCCAATCCTTGCAGGTGACTGGCCTGGATAAATCCCTCCCACTCATCTGCTAGCAGTAACCAAAGCTCAACTATAAGAGTAGGGTGTACTCAACCCACACAAAGGGCACACTTCAGGTACTCAGCTTGAGTGATAAAGGAGGCTCTTTCACTGGATCCTATAGGACACCTACTATGTTAGACTACACTTCCAAGACAAGGAGTCAAAGCAGCTCTATCTAATACATAGAAACAAACACAGGGAGGCTGCCAAAATGAGGAGACAAAGAAACATGGCCCAAATGAAAGAATAGATAAAAACTCCAGAAAAAGAGCTAAATGAAATAGAGATAAGCCATTTATCAGATGCAGAGCTCAAAACACTGGTTATAAGGATACTCAATGAACTTAGTGAGGTCCTCAACAGCATAAAAAGATCCAGTCAGAAACAAAGGATTCACTAATTGAAATAAAGAACAATTTACAGGGAAACAACCTGTAGAAGAGTAAATGAAGCCAAGAATCAAATCAATGATTTGGAACATAAGGAAGCAAAAAACAGCCAACCGGAACAATAAGAAGAAAAAAAGAATTAAAAAAATGAGTATAGTACAAACAGCCTCTGGGGCACCTTCAAGAGGTCCAACATTTGCATCATACAGGTGCCACAGGAAGAAGAGAAAGAGCAGTAAATTGGAAATTTATTTGAAAAAATAATGAAAGAAAACTTCCCTAATTTGGTGAAGGAAGTAGATATGCAATTTCAGAAGGCAACGAGAGTCCCAAACAAGGTGGATGCAAAGAGGCCCACTTCAAGACACATCATAATTAAAATGCCAAAGATTAAAGATAAAGAGAGGATCTTAAAAGCAGCAAGAGAAAAGAAGTTGGTTACCTACAGGGAAGTTCCCATAAGACTGCCAGCTAAATTCTCAAAAGAAACTTTGTAGGCTGGGAGGGTTTGGCAGAAATGTTCAAAGTCATGAAAAGCAGATACCTACAGCCAAGATGGCTCTACCCAGCAAAACTATTATTAAGAATCAAAGGACAGAGATACAGCTTCCCAGACAAGAAAATCCTAAAGGAGTTCATCATTACAAACCATTATTATCTAAAATGTTAAAGGGACTTATTTAAGAAAAAGAAGTAGATCAAAACTATGGATAATAAAATGGCAAAACTATATGTCTATCAACAATTGACTCTGAAAAACAAACTAAGCAAACAAAAAGAACAGAGACAGAATCACAGATACAGAGAGCATTTTGATGGTTGCTAGATGGGAGTGGGGTGTGGGAGAATGGGTGAAGATGTGAGGGGATTAAGAAGTACAAATAGGTAGTTCCAGAATAGCCATGGGAATGTAAAGTACAGTATAGGAAATGGAGTAGCCAAAGGACTTATATGCATGACTCATGGACATGAACAATAATAGGGGGATTGCCTGAGGCAGTATGGGGTGCCGGGTGGAGAGGGGCAAACAGAGAACAATCAGGACAATTGCAATAGCATAATCAATAAAATATAAGTTAAAAACCTGCAGAAAAATAAAAAGGCTTATAGATAAGCAATGAATGATTAATATGAACTGCCATGTCTTCCAAATAGATATTATACAAATAGCAAGAAAGTTTAGTTAATGCCCATCACTTGTTTTCCTCTTCATACCAATTTCATATCAGAAAATTTCTGATTTATATTCTTCCTGTGACTCAGTCATGCTAACTGTGTAATATAACACTGTCTAATCCTCAGCGTGCTTAGGTGTTAGTCTTTTCTTAAGTTTTAATTAGAGTACTTGTTCTCTATTGTTATACAACAGTGGGTTGTGAGGATTAGTCATGTGTTACTAGGAATAAAAATAAAACATGGTGAGCAACTTCCAATGGAGTAGACACAGCCCCTTGAAGGTAATATATGTAGACATTTCACTTAAGAAACAATGAATTTTTAATTGATTATTATTTCCTTTTATCCATATAACCAAATATGAAAATAACCCTGTTTGTTTTTTAAAAACTAATGTTAAAAATCTCCTAGAATTAGTGTTCTCTACACTTCCTATGTGTTAAAACTCAATTTATAATTGAAGCACTCACTGCTATCACTAAGGACACAAATTAGATCAACTGCCAGGCTTAGGAACCAAGGCCCTCATGTCACTGCTCATTTTTTGGGCACTCATTCTTTTCGGCTTCCCCTGAATGAAATTTCACAGTTTTTTTCCCCTGACAAGTTTTCCTGGGCAATAGGCCAGGATGCTGGCTTCTTAAGGTACAATCTAAAGAGAAAAACTTCAGTCCCTTGGGAAGTATTGTATCTTTTGGGGAAAAAATTTGTGCTTTTTTAAAAAATAAAGCTACACCTTTTTGAGATCAAATATAATATATTTTTCCTAATACATGAAACAAACCAAGTTTATACTGGTAATTGAATGCATTGCAATTTAAGAAAAGTATTTTACCTTTCAATTTAAGAAGAGCATTTTACTGATATAGATGTGAACATTTTATCTGCTATACAAACTCTCTTTGAATTGCTATATTACATGTAGGTGCAATTTATTATAACTCTCACAAATAAAAGAACTCAAGACATTAACAGAACTGTTTTCTTTTAAAATCTAAAGGCCAATCTTCTTGAAACATCGATCTCTTTACATTTAACTTCCCATACAGTTCACTAAAAGTCATTTCTTGGTTGCTGTTGTTCCCATCCTGAGGGGCCTCCTCATACTAATTTATGGTTTCCTGATCAGCAGAACAAGTTTTCATATATTTCTCTATTCTTAAATGACTTAAAAAATTTGAACATGTGAATATAGGCCATTCTTGGCATCTCCACTTTCTCCCCTTCAATTTCCTTTTGGTTTTCTTATTTCTTATCTATCCTTTACTGATGATGAGTCGGATATAGGTGTTTTTAAAGCAAAGTCATGAATTAGGTTCTGATAAGGACCCATCAATTTTCCTTCCCAATGCTGCCCTTTCCCCCTTATTTATAAGATCAACCCAGTCCCATAATTGAGCCATCAGTCACGTCAACCAATTTTTGTTCATCCCTGCCCAAACAATACTTTCTGTGGTGTTGACTCTGCCTAAGTAACATGACATGTTTATTTAATTCCCCTGCTACAGAGAAGGTAGACTTCCAGCAAGATTGAGGCATAGGTACATATCTTTTGCCTCCTCACACAACCAACAGAAGGACAACAACAAATTTTAAAACAAATAATAACCAGAACTGCCAGAAAATTGAAACTGTATGGAAGTCTGACAACCAAGGAGTTAAAGAAGAAACATTCATCCAGACTGGTAGGAGGGGTGGAGATGGGCAGCTGGAGCTGAGAGGACTCATGGCAAGATGGCAGTTGGCAGACTGGGAGGTCCCACATTTGTATGAGGATAAATCAAGAGGAACAACTGTGGAGCAAGACTGACCAAGCAACCTATGGTTCCAGCGTGGGAAAATAAAGCCTCAAAACCTCTGACTTTATTATCCTGTGGGGGATGCAGCAGCAGGAGAAACTCCCAGCCTCAACAGGAGAGCTCATTGCAGAGACCCACAGGGTCCTAAATCGTACCCAAACCCACTCACTCGGGAATCAGTACCAGAAGGGCCCAATTTCCTTGTGGGTAGCAGAGTAAGTGGCTGAAAGCTGTCAGAGAGCCAAGCAAGCGGCATTAATCCCTCTCAGCTCCCTCTCCCACATACAGCACCACAATGCAGTGAAACCGTTGTCCGCCCTGGAAAATACCTAAGGCTCCACCCCTTACAACATAACAGGCTGGCCAAGACAAAAAAGTATGGCTCAAATGAAAGAACAGATCAAAGCTCCAAAAATAGAACTAAGTGATGAAGAGATAACCAACCTATCAGATGCAGAGTTCAGAACACTGGTAATCAGGATGCTCACAAAAATGGTTGAGTGTGGTTGCAAAACAGAGGAAAAAGTGAAGGCTATGCAAAGTGAAATAAAGAAAAATATACAGGGAACCAACAGTGACAGGAAGGAAACCAGGACTCAATCAATGGTTTGGAGCAGAAGGAAGAAATGTACATTCAACCAAAACAGAATGAAGAAACAAGAGTTCAAAAAAATGAGGGGAAGCTTAGGGACCTCCAGGAAAACTTGAAATGTTCCAACATCCAAATCCTAGGGGTGCCAGAAGGAGAAGAGGAAGAGCAAAAAATGGAAAACTTATTTGAAAAACGTAATGAAGGAGAACTTCCCCAATCTGGCAAAGGAAATAGACTTCTAGGAAGTCCAATCCCAAAGAAGTTGGACCCAAGGAAGCACATACTAAGGCATATCATAATTATATTACCCAAGATTAAAGATAAGGAGAGAATCTTAAAAGCAGCAGGAGGAAAGGAGACAGTTACCTACAAAGGAATTCCCATAAGACTATCAGAACCTTACAGCAAGAAGGGGCTGGAAAGAAGTATTCGAAGTCATGAAAGGCAAGTACCTATATCCAAGATTACTCTATCCAGCAAAGCTATCTTTTAGAATGGAAAGGCAGAGAAAGTGCTTCCCAGGTAAGATGAAGTTAAAGCACTTCTTCATCACCAAGCCCTTATATGAAATGTAAAAGGGACTGCCCTAAGAAAAAGAAGAATATCAAAGATATGAACAGTAAAATGACAACAAACTCACAACTATCAACAACTGAACCTAAAAATACAAAAAACAAAAACAGAAACAAACTAAGTAAACTAGAACAGGAACAGAATTACAGAAACAGAGATCACATGAGTTATCAGTGGAGGGAGGGAGAGAATGGGGGATGGTACAGTGAATAAGAAGCATAATTGCTAGGTACAAAATAGATAGGGGGAGGTTAAGAATAGTATAGGAAATGGAGAAATCAAAGAATTTTAATGTATGACCCATGGATGTGAACTAAGATGGTGAAATGCTGGTGGGAGGGGGGTGCAGGGCAGAAGGGAATAAAGGGGAGAAAAAAATGGGACAACTGCAATAACATCATCAATAAAATGTATTTTTTAAAAATTCCCTGCTACAGTATAAAATTTGAATTGTAAAGCAGATTGTCAGTCACAGCAAACAGCTGGGACTTTTCTCTTGCACAAGCTCAGAGTCCTGCTTTAAGGCCTAAGTACAGGATCTCAATGAATTCTTACTTGTTTGGCTTTTACCAGAAAATATCAATGCCTCTTTTTCCTTCTTCTTCTAGGAACCAAAGAGGTTGTTGTAAATGTGGATGATGATGGAGTCATTTCCTTGAATTTCGAATGTGATCAGATGACTGCAAATTCTGAGTTCATCTGGTCCAAAGATTATGTATCCA
The DNA here is from genome assembly GCA_004027475.1 of Anoura caudifer. NCBI lineage: Eukaryota > Metazoa > Chordata > Mammalia > Chiroptera > Phyllostomidae > Anoura > Anoura caudifer. The sequence goes on from PVKU01011826.1 coordinate 26,386, forward strand.
CTGAGGATTCTCCACGTTTAGAAGTTGAAAGCAAAGGCAACAAGTATGGACTGTTTCGATCATAATCATGTGTTTCCTTTTCATGATAGGAGGATGAAGAAAGCTCTTTGCATTCCATTTCAAATACTTGGTATAAGGGGATAAATCACAAATATTTTATATCTGGTATTGTAAAGAGTAATAACCAGTATGAACCTTAAAAAAATAACAATTCTTATAAAGTTCTTTTCACATTTTTCTATTTAAAGTGCTCTCATTTATGTTGTTAGAAGAGCTTTAATTGATATAAAAGTAAATTTTAAAAAATGACTTATTATTCTACAAAATTTTGAAATCTTAAAGTAATGGTGAGTATGTTTAAGGGGAGGGAACAAGGAAGAACTTGCTATTTAATTATTTGAGTTATGGTAAATTAAATGGATTAGGTATAATCCGCTCTGCTTTTTTCACCACCAGTTATGGGGGACATAAGAATGCGCTGAAAATAACCCTACGTGGGAAGCACAGCGTAGCAGGGCTCCAGTTCCAGCTCTGCCAGGGGCTGGCTCTGTAACCGGGGGCAGCTTTTAATTTCCACGGGCCTCAGATTACTTTTTCTGTATAATGGGAGAGAGTGAAGGGCATTCATTTTATCATCCAAAACTTTTAACCCCAAGATTCTGGGTTCTTTTTTTTGGGGGGGGGGGCCTTATTTATCAAGGTTTATATCTTTATAGTACTAATCATACTTGATTGTATTTGATAAAGTAAAATATTCCTAAGTATTATTTCTATTACAAAGCAGCCGAGTATATATCAAAAATAAAAAAAAAAATAAATAGTAATTTTGTTAGAAAATGGCAAAAAAAATACAGAATAGAATTAAAGGACATTTTACTGTTGCTGTGCTACAAAGTCCTTGAAGTAAAACATACATAGGCCAAAGAAAAGATAATCAAATTGTAAATTTTTCTTTCACTTGGTGCACTTGAGTAACATTTAAGTGTTTGGCTGACCTTAGACACTGACTAGCAAAGTTAGGAAACACAATGAACTAGACCATGGACCAATTTGTTTATGCATTCCACAAATATTTATTAAGCACATATTATGTTGCTGAGAAGGCACTGATGGATGTTGGAGGATACAACAGTAAACAAAACAGATCTCCTCCCTAAAGGCGCACAGTAGAGGCATAGAGATAATAAAATAGGCAATGCCAATGCAGTTTGATAACCTCAAAAAAGGAAAGTGCAGGGGGTGACATAAGTGAGGCACTGGAGTTACCAACAGCAGCCTCTGCCCTGTGCGGGGAAAATGGTCAGGCTCCCTAGCAAGGGCTGGTTAGCTAAAAACATCTTTATTTGGCATGTGTATTGGTATGCAATGTAGCTTAGGGATGGGAAATTTGTACCAGTTCCCTGATCCCATCACCATGACCCCGTAGGAGGATGTCAGGAAAGACTTCCCTGAAACAGCAAGAAGGAGTAGGCTTTAGGTCGGTAAGGGGCACAGGAACACGTGCTGCAAATGAAGTGTGTAGCATGTGCAAGTGCCTAAAGGCAATGCAGGACACAGGTCCCCAGGTGCCACGTGGCCTCATTTCTTACAAAAATATTATGTTCTTAAGGACAAAGCTAACCTTCAAAGACCTTGGGATGGAAGATTTGGGCATTTACTCCTGTGATGTAACAGACACTGATGGAATAGCATCAAGCTACTTGATAGATGAGGAAGGTAAGTTTAAATGAATTCATTCACTAGTCCAATGCTGCTTAGTGTTCTCAGTGATGCTCTAGGATCAAGTGACTATTGTTTTAGTCATTTAAGGTTTGATTGTTCTCTTTTTCTCCCTACAGAAGTGAAACGTTTACTTGCTCTTAGCCAAGAACACAAGTTTCCAAGTAAGTGTCCACAATACTTTAAGAGTTCAGCTATCCTACTAGATGATGACTTCTGGAACAGGGCAGATGACATTGGAGGCTCTTAAGAACATATAAGGGAACATCCATTGGTAGCTACAGATGTACTTTCTAAAAGTGCTGCTTTTATCTTGTCATTGTTTTCAAGAGATACAAAGAAGACTAACATAGGAACTATATTTCATGTTCTATTTCATAGAGAAGTGGCAGGTTACATAGGCATAACAGCCCTGTACTCAAATTCACTTTTTGCCTACATATTTTGGAATCACACACATAATATTTATTTTCTGGATGCATATATATTTTCTGGATGCATTAATTCCTGTGTCCTTCAGGAAACTAATCTCTTCCTAAGCAATTTAATGTTGGCACTAAATAGAAGAATCATACTTCTAAATGAAGACATTACATACATTTTAAACTCCTGAAAAATAAGGTCAAGATGCCTTGGTCAGAAAAAAAAAATTCTAAAGTATCTACAAACCCTTAATAAAACATTTTCCATATAAAAGATTAAATTTCACAGTTGATACCTAATAGAAGAGAAAGAAGTCTGAAATGACAACTCGGAAAGTTCCACTGGCCAGATAAGATCTCTTGTCACTGGCACCTTTTGACCAAAGTAGTAACTTATCCAGAAAGTTACACCCTAGAGTTTGAGAAAACAAATAGAAAGGTATAGCATATCCTCATTCTTTTAAATCAGGAGTTTTTTCACTCATTAATCCCTAAACTATAACTCCTTCACTAATACAGGAGGTTCATGAACACAGGAAACCATGCCCTGACCCCAAACTATAGGCAAAACTTAGTATGTTTGTATATGTACCTTCTTGTAGGGAGTCTGTAGCTTTCCTGAAATTCTCAAATGAGACTGGGATTAAAAAACAAACACTGCTCTAGAACTGATTTCCTGACCTCTCTTCCATTCCCAAGGAATGATTGATCATGAGACTTAGTGCTGATGACTATTGGCCTCAGCTGTAAAGTTCTCAAAAAACAAATTTGTTCAGCAAAGCAGCACAGGGGAGTTGTAAATGTAGGATGCAGACTTCCTGAATTCCAGGACAGAACCATTTCTCCCCTGTATGCTTGTTCACCATGAAACTGGGCAAGTAATTCTATGAATGGTGTCTTAACAGGTAAATATTTTTAAAATTGTATGGAAGATAGAGATTTGGTGTGAGCCTCCTTTTAGCTCTGTATTGGAACAACTGAATAACTGAGTTTTACAGTGAATATGGAATAGTGCAAATGAAAAGCATCCCTGAATGCTTAACAAGGATAGTTTTAGGATAAATACAAAGAAACATCAAGGTACATTTGGTACAAGTTTAGGGAGCATATGATTTAAATGTAGCAATGCTACATAAAATTTTGAGATAGATTTAAGAACATAGCAAGCAAAGTGATGATTTCCCCTAAAGGAAATAGAAGGACTACTAAACTTTGAGAAACAACCATGCTTTTCCACAAAGTGCACCCTGGAGCCACCTCTGATACAGAACCATTGGTTGAAGGAAGCTTTGTAGAGAACATTTCACATTACAAGAAATTTAGAAACAGGTTTTGAGAGGTGTCAGCCAACTTTTAAATTTCACTCAGACTCAAATGGCTTAAGTGATACAGGTGTAAATCATACTACATGGTCCCTTCACTTTCTTTGTGAAGCAATCCATATGATATTTTAATATAGCTTCTTAATAGTGACTTGCTTATTTGCCTCTGAAAAATTTTGCTTGGTCTGAGAACTTCAATAAACTGGTATACCATGAGGATAGATAGGGCTTAAATGACAAGCTAGTTCATCTTATATATCTAATCAAAATTAATTATTTTTTAAAATTTTTTATTGATTTTATAAATGGAGAGGAAGGTAAGGAGAGAGAAAAACATCAATTTGTTGTTCCACTTGTTGATGCATTCATTGGTTGCTTCTTGTATGTGCCCTGACGGAGATCAAACCCACAACCTTGGCATGTTGAGATGACTCTCTGACCAACTGAGCTAACCAGCCAGGGACAAATTTATTTTTTTAAATCCATTTTTAAAAACATTTTAAAGAACCTCCAAAGGGAGTTAAATTATTGAAATAAATAAAATATAATTATTTTCCAAATATTTTGGAGTAACTAAGAATGATGAAACTAAAAAATATCTTGGTTAATTAGGATGTTCACTTCAATGTCATTCATTTATAAATGAGTCAAATGAGGTCCAGATATGCAAAGAGACTTGCCTAATGTCACACAGTTTGTTAGTAGCTTATTCAGGCCCCAGCTCTCCTGAGGCCAGCCCAAGGCTCTTTTCATCACACTTTGGTATAGTTCCTAAATAAACCTAACCAACGCCACAGTAGAAGGTCACAAAGGTTAGCTGAAGGACCCCGGAATTTAAGTTCATTCTCCTCATTTTTACAGTCGAGACATCTGTGACTCAGAGAAGGCCAACAACTTGCTCGGAGTGACAGAGTTAGAACCCAATCTTCCATTCCTCAACATGGCGCTTGCCCTGCAACACTCTCACACGCCTCCGCACCTTCCAAGAGGCAAGGTGCTCCGCTGCAGTTTTCACTGAGTGTTTTTTCACTGTTGGAAGAATCTGTATCAATATAGCTGGTTACCAATATAATTTTTATTTTTATTTTTTATAGCTGTCCCAGCTAAATCAGAGCTGGCTGTTGAAATTTTGGAGAAAGGCCAGGTCCGGTTTTGGATGCAGGCTGAGAAGCTGTCCAGCAATGCCAAAGTCAACTTCATATTTAATGATAAGGAAATTTTTGAAGGGCCGGTAGGTTTTGCGCATTTATATTTCTAAACACATTATTATAGAATGTGCTAGGGAAGCCTGTTAGACTGCAGGTAAATCATTATGAAAATCACTAGGTGTGGGGTGGGGAGTTTAAATTTCACATGTAAAAAATGTAGAGGAAAGCAAATTGATTGTATCATACTGTTCAAACTGGGCCACTTTTGAGAATGAAAGAGTGTACCACTAATTTTTCCAGGACAAGAGTCATAAACCAAAACTGTCCCAGGTAAATTAAGAACTATAATCACCTATGAAAATAGCTGCTCTTGGGAAGACAGAGCAGCCCAGATCCTGACCTGAATTCACATACATCAGAACCCCAGCAGGGGTGTGGTTCTTCATATGGAGGAAATGGCCTCTATTATTCCAATCGCTCAAAAAAAGAAGTGCAGTAAAAGTACCTTTATGGCTTTTCTGGTTAAAAATGCAATACATCTGTGTTGTAAAAATCATTAAAGACTTAGACAAATCACAGATTTTCACAACTTTTTGAGGTACATATTAGTATACACTTTTTGGTCTTTTTCTACTCTTCCATGGGTGCATGTCTTTTTGTGTCTTATGTACACAGATTATTATGTGTATCTTTGTGTATATCTTCCTTGCTTTTAACTTAAACAGTTTCCATAGAAAGAGTTACAACATCTAGGCTCTACTTGCCTTTCCCGACATCACTAGAGCCAGGATCAGGCCAGCGCCTGGTGGGACTAAAGAACGTGGGTTTAGGGGTCCTGGCTCCCACCTGTGTTATCACAGGTGTAAATGGGAGACTAAAAAGATGGGGGAGAGGTATGGTTTGTGGCCACTATTAAGAACCTGTTCTCCTTTGATCAAGATATGTTTTTGAGACATGGAGGATTCATTAATGAGGGGAAGAATGAGTAACATAACAAGTAGACAGCTATGCAGTGTATTTCTTCAACCCATGTAGCAATTGTGTGTAGGTCCAGAACAAGTCTCACATGTGTCCACTGTGGGCCCTCTCCTCCCTCTTTTCAACATGTTCTCATAGACTGTTGTGATAGCCACCTGGCCAGTGGAGACGAAGGAAAAACTTTATTGGAATCATTTGGCTGCCACCATAACAGAGGGAACTCGTGCACATGTGTGTGGGGGCTCTCTCCCCTTCATGTGTACACATACTTGCATGTTTCTGTGCACACACACAGTTAATTGTCATTGCAGTTGGTTCTAATCATAGCACTTTATTGGGTGGAAAATACAGTCTTAGGTCAGGTTTTCTAAAAGGAGATTCTGAAATAGAGTCTCTCCTTCAAGTGATTTGTGGGGAAGTACTCTCAGGAGTAGGGAGTATGGGAAACAAGGAAGATAGGAGAAAGCAAAGCAAAAATATGGTCTCAGTTGGACACTGGCTTCCTTCTGGGGAAGCTCCAGAACCTGGATGGCACCACAGAGTGAATCCCAGATCTGAGTCCCCATTCTGTGACACTTTATAGGAAAACTTCTTTAATTCAAATTCATTATGGAACTTCTGCTGGTATGCCCAAGGAATAAGATTTATCTTTATACTGAAAAAAACAAACAAACAAACAAAACAAAACATTGTCCAAGCAGCATGATACAATAAATATAGTCTAACAGGGCAATTTCAGCTCATTAGGAGCAAATGGATTTCAAATGCTTTGGAAGCATTTTTTCAAATATTAATTCAGCAGATATTTATTAATTACCTGCTAGATGCTAGAGATATAGCAATAATGAGACAAATACTTTTTTCATGCTACCTTACAGTTTTGCATTATTCTGCTAATGAAAACTAATGTAATCTGGAATGTAAATGGGAACCTAAAAACAACTTTTCAATAACATTTTGTGAGTAGGGATAACACAACTTTATTTACAATTAAAATTAAATTTTAGTCTTTTTAGTAATCATTTCTGGTCAAGGCTGTATATTCCACAATATTTCCCCTTTTCTGGCTACTAGATTTTGAAAACTTGCTCATCTAAAAAATGTTAACAATAAGTTTTATTAAAATTATGACTCTTTGGAGTCTGTATTTATTTTATCAGGCTTATTATCACCCTATCTACATCATTGATTTCTCTTTTTCCCTCTTCACATTGAAGAAATATAAGATGCATATTGACCGAAACACTGGTATAATTGAAATGTTCATGGAAAAGCTACTGGACGAAGATGAGGGAACATACACTTTCCAGCTTCAAGATGGAAGAGCAACTGGCCATTCTACTCTGGTTCTCATTGGAGACGGTAAGAATTCTGTGGAACATTAACTGGAAGCCTTTGCTGCTCCCTTTAATGCAAGCATCCCATGGCACAATGCAGTCACGTGAAAAGTAGAGGGAATTGTTTTTGTTTGGATTCCCATGTTTGAAATACAATTCCCAGTTAGTACTTACCATAGTATTTCATTACATAGTAGTGAAAGTTAATTTAAAATGATACCAAATTTATCCTTGGTCTACAGGCAGGACTGCATATAAATTATCTCATGTTAAACAAATATTTATTACTAAAATTCTCCAGTGAAGGAAACTACAATACAACCAAGATTGTATATGTGTCTCACAAGCAAACTGATACTATCTTATGATATGTACTTACTTTAAAATACTTAAATTAAGAAGAACAAATGCAAATAGAGCACACCAAATTAGTTAATCATACATCACAACTAGTTGTATGTCAGCTGCCATAAGCCACTGTGGAAATAACCAAGATATAAAATATGGCATTTAACAAAGCAATGGAAAGGCTGGCCAGATCTATGCATTTATAATATCCAGTACTATTTCACTGTTTTCTAGCTTCATGACCTTGAACAAATTATTTAACCTTTCAAAGTCTATTCCTTCAGCCATGAAGACTAAAAACAAATAAAGTGGTCATGATGAATGAGTCTTATAACAATGAGTATAAATCACTTAACACAGTGACTGTCATGTACATTTATACTACTCCAGTCAATTTCTTACTTTCTTGTTTTTCAATTTTTAGTTTATAAAAAGCTCCAGAAAGAAGCTGAATTCCAGCGGCAAGAATGGATCAGGAAACAAGGTAAAAACAATCAGTGAACAAAAAAAAAGTTTCAATTTCTTGAACAAAATATTCCAAGATTATTTGTATAACAAATTAAAATGAACATTATTACTTATGTTAATACCTCTATAAATAAAAATAATTGAAAATATGTATTATTAAATAGACATCTATTTAAATATTTAAAAACTAAATCTTGAATTTTAAAAATTTCACTTCAAATACAAATCACATTGGAATTTAAGAATGAGTTTTCATTCTGCCTTTATGACTAATAAAGTGATTGCTGATATTATTATTTTATAGGCCCACATTTTGCTGAGTATTTGAGCTGGGAAGTGACTGGTGAATGTAATGTACTATTGAAATGCAAGGTAAGAAGTAGATAAATTTTTAACAGTTGATACAAGTGAAATAAGATAAAAAAGAATGTGAGAAGATCAACTAATTCAAAAGAATGTATGCACCCCAATGTGCACTGCGGTGTTATTCACAATAGCCAAGGTATAGAAGGAGCCCAAGTGTCCATCAGTAGATGAGCAGATAGAAAACTAGTGATACAGTCACACAATGGAATACTACTCAGCCATAAAAAAGAAGGAAACATTACCAAATGAACCTAGAGGATATTATGCTAAGTGAAATAAGTTAGTCAGAGAAAGGCAAATAACATCTGATTTCACTTATATGTGATCCTAAAGAACAATATAAGTGAACAAACAAAACCAAGACAAACTCATAAATGCAGAGAATAGACTGATGGTTTTGCCAAAAGGAGAAGGGTTGAGAGACTGGGTAAAAAAGGCAAAGGGATTGAGAAGTACACACTGATAGTTACACAATAGTCATGAGAATGTAAAGTTCAGCCTAAGAAATATAGTCAATAATATTTTAATAATTATGTATGATGACAATGGGTACTGAAAATATCAGGGGAATGCTTTGTAAAATATATGATTGTCTAACCACTCTGCTGTACACTTGAAACTAATACAAAGCACTATTAAATGTAAACTATAATTGAACAAAAGTAAAAGTGATGCATCAACTTAAAAAAAAAGACCATACAAATCAAGAAAAAAGAAACAAAAAAGAAAACAATCGCTAAGACCCTACTGATTAACTGGACAAATATACATACAATTCCCCAAAGAGGAAACACAACTATAAAAAAACAGAGAAAGAAAATGTATAATCTCTTTTAAAAATATAAACATAATTCCCTCCACCTTTATTTTCAAAGCCTCATTTATCTTTTTAAAAATATTTAGATATGTATTTTGTGACTTAGTTTTTCTGTTCCTTTGATAAAGCCATTTGCTTTATCATATGACAGACTATACTTTAATCTGATGAGACATGCCTTCCTATGGTTTTCAGATTTTTATTTTAAGTCTGTTTGTATGTTGGTGTGTAAGATCCTGTTCTTTCTTTTCTTGTCCACTAGATGATATTAAAGTTAATTTTTACTGCTAGAAATAGAAATGCTATTGGTTTAGGTTTATACATTTGTATCCACTTTATTCTAAACTCTATCATTTAAAATTGTTTTGAATTAATTTCATTAGCATCTTCTGACTTTAAGTTTAGTGCTTCTTTTTCTGTCCATTGCCACATTAACAACTACTCACAAGAGTAGCATTCCCTTATCTCGAGAAGTATAATTATGGTTTTTCTTCTAGGTGGCAAATATTAAGAAGGAGACCCATATTTTGTGGTACAAAGATGAAAGGGAGATATCGGTGGATGAAAAGCATGACTTTAAAGATGGTATATGTACCCTGCTTATAACAGAGGTAAGTGACTATAAATGTGAAATGTAATGTATTAGTTCTGTTCCCTACTTCCTCCCCAAAACCAGAGACTAGGTTCTATCTTCTTTTGCCCTGGGCGTTTGTAATATCTTACTTCTAATTGCTCCAAAGATCCCTGCCCTGACTTTAACTAAAAAGCAAGCTATAGGAACACAAAAGCTTCTCTCACCTTGTGATGTGCATGGATTTGTCACATATTTAACCAATATTGGCTAGACACCACAACTCTGGCCTCTCTGAACTACTTGTTTTCGTGGATGGGTAAGTGGCAGGGAGTTAAGTGGATCCTGCTTTGTTTGCTCTTCAGCCTCATAACTTGTTCCCTAAAAGTACAGAGTAGTATTCATTTCAGTATAGATTTTTATCTCCTTTTTTTTTTTTGTCTAAAAGAGCACACCTTTCAAATGCATGTGATCATTAGTTTTTAATGTGGAGGCAGAGTAAAGGATAAGGACTTCAAATTTCAAATCAATCATAGCCTTAGAGGGTGAAAACTCAAGATTGCTAGTTTAAATATAATGGGTAGGTTTATCTGTGAACTGTTCATTGCTCACATGGTTAGATGCTTGTTCAGAGTGTGTTTTTATGGCAGTTCTATAAATAACAGGGCCTTGAAAGTGCAAACACCAAATTCTGAGGCTACCATAAGCTGTGATGTGATATATCTATCCTTCCCTTAGTTTTCCAAGAAAGATGCTGGGATCTATGAAGTTGTCCTGAAAGATGACAGAGGAAAAGATAAGAGCAGATTGAAGCTTGTGGATGAAGGTCAGTCCACCCGCTGTCAGGGTCTGTCATGTGTGTCCTGTGTACAGGCTACCTGAGTTATGAGTGAGGCTGAGTTGACGATCAAAGTCACACTGATTATTTGTCCACGAGTTTTAATGGAAATTGCAGCAATGTGAACTACGGTTACTTTTTAAAAAAATACTTCACTTTTAGTCTTCCTAGATATCAGAGGGTAACTTTGATCCTCAGAGAATTTATAGTACACAGTCCAGCGGGGGTTTGTTTTCAATACAAATAATCATTTTTGTTTCAACCCTCTAAAAATTGCTGCAGGATCAAAAACTGTGAAAAATGTGTTGCAAATTAAACTCCTCTTAAAAGATGACAAGAAAGATTTGTATAGGAATCTCTAAGCCTTTAGTTATTAGCAGAGCATAAAAGCAATTTCCACTTTTCAGAGACTACTAAGGATGAATATATCATGATAACAAGGACCTTTTTTATGACCCACAAACTCCCCCCAAACAAGATCTTTAACAGCATTGCTAACAAACAGCGAAAGTCTGACTTTGATTTTACCTTCCTCTTGGTGGAGATGGGACTAACTGTGTTTGTTGGCAAAAAAGAATTATTAGGCTGCAAAATATGAGGTTGATAGATGGTTAATTCACTATGAATTGATGATACAGATAAGAAAACTTCTTCTAATGTGAGCTAAGGCTTCCTGGGACTTAAGAAGAAGAGAATCTTAAAGCCAAGAAACTTCCTGAAAATCTCATTGTGGCTTTGTCTACAATGTAAATATGATGGAAGTTACAGAGAATTACAGGGGAAAATATCAAAATAAGAGCAAGGATCTGTTACAACTTGATAAAAATGGAGTGATTCACACCAAGAACACTTATGATCAATTGGTCAACAAAGTCTCCTTGTGCCCCATACCCTTCACCAGACAGAGTACTTCTCAGAGCACAATGCTGACAGTTGAGATTTGACCTTAAACTGAGCATTTCTATGCTAAAGCTTTTTCTATAAATCTTCATCCACAGCATTTCAAGAACTGATGACTGAAATATGTAAAAAAATAGGTAAGTTAACATGTTCTCAGCATGACAGTGTTTCGTTATTCTCCTAGGCGGGCCTACAGGTATATGAAATATGGTTTTTTCTTCTTCCAGCTTTATCTGCTACAGACCTGAAAATCCAGAGTACGGCTGAAGGCATCCGGCTGTACTCTTTTGTTACTTACTACCTGGATGATCTGAAAGTGAACTGGTCCCACAAGTAAGTAAATGGGCACTTAATTGCTGTGTAGAAATTCTCCACTTGAGTGAAAAAAAAGGTGGGAACTCTGTACTCTCAGCTAAGGAGCCTACTTATTTCTCAGGTCTGACATTGATTGGTATAGTATAGAACCACCCAGAGCCTTAGTGTGCATTAGCACTTTCCCTCAACACACACAGGGTGAGGCCAGTGATGCCTAAGAGCATCTGTCTTCATGATCTGGGTAGTACCATAATTCACAGACATCTCTATAATGTGACATACACCTTTGGATGGTTCTGTTTGGGCTATCACTGCTTTGCAAGCATCCAGAGCCAGATTCTGATTCTCTTTCTGCACACAGCTTACCCATGCTATGATCTAGAACAAAACTGAAGCACCATGCACCAAGAGACACCAAATCTCCCATTATGTGAATTAGTGGCCATTCACCAAAGAAGCCTAATCCAGAAAAGTGTCCAAGTTTGTTATTGTTGTTTATAGCAATTAGCATAGTTGGTCATTAGCATGTTTCTTGTCCACTCTTGGAAGGCTTTGGCAAGCTCACAATCACTTTGGGAAAATGTATTTGAACTGAATTGAGCCTGTTTTCATCCCAGGTTTCCTTTGTGGAGTTCTAGAGAGATTCCACTGAAGCTCAGCACTGGGATTTTAAGAGCCAGAATAGATTTCTAAGTCAAACAGTTCTCCCATTTATACTGTGGATATTATCCTTAACCTCTGTGCTTCCTTGAAATTTCCTGAGCTTAAAGGGAGCAGCAGCCTGACATAGAAATCTGGTGGGGCACAGCCACTTTAGTCCACGTTTAGGATGCAGCTGACACTCAATCGCAAAGGCCTGTGAGACCCACTGTGGCACCCCAGGAGGAGGCAGACAACACTGTTCATTTATATCCTCCTTTCAGTGGGTTTTTACAATATGCCTGGCACTGCTCCAATCCATTTAGATGTATGAATTCATTCAGCATACCCGACTCTTTGGCGTGGGTACGTCTTACCTCAGTGAAGAGGAAGTTTAGGCTGGGGGAATTGACTTGCCTGAGGTCACACAGCTGACTGGCGGGGAAGGCTGAGCCCAGGCAGCCTGGCTCCAAAGGACCCTGTCATGGCACCATCCCTGTGTTCAACGAGCATTAAAAGTCTAAGTTAATATTTAACCAGAGCTGGGTCCCACAAAGCAATCATTTATGTTTTCTTTAAAATGACTTTCCTGTTATGTAGAATAGTGTTTTATTTTTTATTATTCTTAATTTCCTGAGTTCTAAAAAATTATGAAAAGTGAAATTCCAATGTAGATTTCTTGAGATTTCATTCTTTTGTTCAATTTCTTTCAGACTATATTGTAGGAAGTTATAAGTTAAAATAGATCAAATTCCAGGAAATTCCTCTGTGACATCTAAGACATTCTAATATGTTGGTCTGAAGAATATGAGAAGATAAACTAATTGAATCATCAATCAAAAAGCTTTACATGTCATTTCTAAATGGATAATTTGTTCAGAAAATTAGGACATTGAGTTTTGAACAAACCACTAGGCTAGCAAAGCATAAACTTTTTACTTTATCTGCCCTAGTCATTTAAATGAGTGTTTTGTGTATCCACATGCCTAAGAAAGATTCAGGAGTCAAGGTCTGTCTTGACTGTCTTTATGTAGGTATGCGAATCACTGGGAAAAAAGTTGAAATGGGTTTTAGTCTTGACTTTGCTCCTATCTTTCCTTGGATCTTAAGCAAGTCATTTAATTTTCTGGCTCTCACTTAATAATACCTGCTCTATCTCATAATACTCATGGACCAATGTAATAATGAAAGTAATGGTACTTTGTAAACCATAAAGTGCTTTACAAATTTAAGGTACTATTATGCATGTTAGCCAAAGATTAAAGAATTCAAACATTTATTTTAGCAAGCCAGAGAAACAGCCTTTTGACTTCCAGCCAAGATAGAGGCATAGATACATACACTTTGCCTCCTTGCAAACCAAAAGAAGGACAACAACAAATTTTCAAACAAGCAATATCCAGAACTGCCAGAAAGTCAAACTGTATGGAAGACTGACAACCATGGAGTTAAAGAGGAAACGTTCATTCGGACCAGTAGGAGGGGTGGAGATGGGTGGCAAGGGTGGAGAGGATGCATGGCAAGGCAACAGCTGGAGGATCCAGCAGGTGAGGTGGCAGCTGGCAAACCAAGTAGCCCCACACTGGCATGCAGTTTTGGACAAACAAGGAGGAACAGCTGGGGAGCAAGAGA
>PVKU01011827.1:0-40221 GCA_004027475.1 Anoura caudifer
ATCCTGTATCAAATATAGGGTTCATGAAGATCTCCCATTCAGTAGGTTGCCTTTTCATTTTGATGATGGCTGTCTTCCCTGTGTAGAAGTATATTAGATTGATGTAGTCTCATTTATTCACTTTCCCCATTTTATATTCTTGGCTCCTTTCAGTTGTAAATTAATTTCCCATATATGTGTGGGCTTACATATTAAATTTGATTGAGAAACATTACTAAATTTATCTTCATAAAATAGTTGTACCAAATGAGAAATTCACCAAAAATTAATTGAATGTAAGAGACCTTTGAAGTAACAGAAATTCATTATTCACCATCTGATTCAAGTTAAATTTCCTTATATTAATTAAATACATTACTTCTTTTAAATTATATTTTTTGCCATTTAATAACTTTTGAATCTCTTTTGAGCTACTTAAATTTTCCACAGTCTACTACAATGATGAAGGATAGATGTAAGTATTCAATTTTAGATGCATCTTAGTTAGAGAGAGTGTAGAAATAGGCTCACGGTATCTTCCCCAAAAAGAAATTCTATTTTTAGTTTGAAATCATTTTTATAAACTATGTAGTACAAAGTCTCCTCTTAACAGACTTTAAGTGTTTTATAATTCCTTCAACTTAAGGTGATGTATTATTCCTAACATTTCTAGTGAGCTTTGAGGCCCAGAGGCACATAGGTGTGACTTTCGTAAGTTTGCACACATGAGCAATGATGGAGTTGTGAGGGACTAAGTTCATTTCAGCCCTTTAATTTCCCTTAATACAACAAAAAAGAGCAGTGGCTGAAGAAATCAATCCTAACTTATCCCTTGTCGAATATCAGCAGACACAATGTCACAAAACCAACATGAAGAAATAGAGTATAGATTTTCTGCTGACATTTGTAAAGTGTTTGTGTCAAAGTATTTTTCTAATACAGAAAAGGTTAGAGCTTAACAAATTAAAGCACATGTTTCCTTTAAACTCTTATGTTGGCTATTTGGATTAATTTTTTAGTTTTTTTTCTTACAAAATATTTAACCCAATATTATCAGGTGCAATTCTTTAATTATTCATCGTTCACACACAAATTTCTCTGCTATAAGTATATGGAAAATGTGCAACTGACTAAAACTCAGAAAAACAGCATCAAAAGAAAAGTAAAAGTGAAGAATTGTATGTCATTAAATAAAAGAAGGAATTTAGGAGTCTACACTGACCAAAAAGAGTCAGAAAGAAACAAAGACCTATGTGTCAGTAGAATGTCCATTAATAAAAGAGAGAAATCATAAAGTAATTAAATTGATAATTAACCACCATCAGACAATCATCATAGTAATAACTTATTCAGGCAGGAATCAAATTTTTAAATTATTTGCAATATATTGTATGAGAAATGGGATACTTATATAAACTCAAAATATATTCCAGAAAATATTTATAATTAACTTTAAGATACAGATACCTTATAAACCACATATTAAAAAATGAACAAAACTAGTATAATCATTGAATCAACAAGCAGTTCCATTTTTAGTTTTTTGAGGAATTCCACACTGTATTCCACAGCAGCTACACCAGTCTGCCTTTTGATCTAGGATTCTTGCTGGGATTATACCCTAAGAATCCTAAAACACCATTTCAAATGAAACCTTGCACCCCTATGTACACAGCAGTGTTATTTACAATAGCCAAGTGCTGGAAACAACCTAAGTGCCCATCAGTAAATGAGTGGATCAAAAAACTGTGGTACATTTTCACAATTGAATGCTCAGCAGAATGAAAGAAGGAGCTCCTACCCTTTTGCAACAGCATGGGTGGAACTGAAGAGCATTATGTTAAGTGAAGTAAGTCAAGTTATGGAATACAAATACCATATGATCTTAGCTATAAGTGGAACCTAATTAACAAAACAAACAAACAAGCAAAACAAAACCAGAGACAAGGAACAAAATGAGAGTGACCAGAGGTGAGGGGAGGAAGATAACTGGGGAAAAAGGGGGAACATGTACAAAGAACCCATGGACAAGGATAATGGGGTGGTGATTGTTTTGCGGATCAGGGATTGGACATGGCAGGGGACAGCAACAAGGGGGGGAAGTGGGGACAACTGTAACTGAACAATTATAAAAAATAAATTTTAAAAAGATCTAATATAATGAGTTATGCAGTACATGGTAATTGACCTCCTATGACAGGGAAGCAGAATGTATCATTTCTGTGGTATCACGGCCCCAGATGCATAATCTGAGTCTAATCATAACAATATGAGGATTACTCTACAAAGTAACTAGCCTGTAATCTCCAAAGTATCCAAGTCAAATGAAAGAAAAAAACAAGAAAAAATTGAGAAATATTTCCAGATTGAAGGAGACTAAAGAAGTACTACACTTAAATGCAACATGTCATGTTGGATTAAGTTTGTACCAGAAGTGACTGAGGTCTCTGAAAGTAGTATTTTATAAATGTTAATTCCTGATTTTGATAGGTGCACATTGGTTATATAAGGAGCTCCCATTTTTCAGAAACTAAACAATTAGGTATTTTAAGGGTTATCATGAACTGAGTCTGATTTTTTCAATATTTCATTAAATATAAAATTACATAGACATAACATAGAAAATGAGAGAACTATTGAAAGAGAGCACAATGACAGTAAAATATGGTCCATTAGGAACTCTGTATTAATGACACAATTTATTGCAAATTTTCTTTAAGTGTAACATAATTTCCAAAGACAAAGTATAACAAGGAGCAATGAAATCACATGGAGATTTTTAATATCCCACTACAGAACACCTGAATCAGAATGTGCATTTTAATAGAATCTTCAAGTAATTTCTATACACATTAGTATTTCAGAAACACTTTTCTTAACATGACTTAGTTGGGAAACTAAGGTGTAAAAATCAATTCTAATTGTCACAGATTTAATAATAATATCATGGATACATTTAAGAGACTTAAGAGTTATTAACTAAAATATTAAAAACAAAATGCTATGGGGTCTGAAATTTGCTTTAAAATACTGCAAAGTATGGATGAGGAGATAAGAGTATGGATTAAATAAGATTCCGCCTGTGGTGATAATTGTTGCAGCAGAATGATGATCACTTGGAGTTCACTGGACTGTTCCCCTTTCTTTCTCTTTTCCTTTTTTTCTTTCTTTTTTCTTTCATTCTTTCTTTCTTTCTTTCTCTCTTTGTTTTTTTGTCTTTCCTCTTTCTTCATTTCTTTTGGATATAGTTGAATTTTCCACAATAAAAAGTACAAAAGAACATATAGAAATGGCTATAATACAGAACATTAGGAAAGAACAAGATTAAGTTGCCTAGGAGAAGATTTAAAAACCATGCCCAGAGAAGACAAATTCATTCCTATTTCATCTTGTTTCTATGACTTATTGGAAGAGAGAGAAAAGATTTAGAAGTGAACATATAGTTTAGTAGGTAATTTTGCTAAGGTGAAAGGTAATGAGCGATTGAAAGCCTACCATTTCCTAAAATTGCAAGACTATGCTGGATTTTTTTTCCTGCTAATTACATTTACAAAAATATATAATAATAGTATCCAGCTACTGTTAAGTTTGACAAAGTCTTTTCACCATCTAGATTTGTACCCTCATGTACAAAGAATCACCAGCCACAATAACATACATATTTATTTAAAGTTAAAAAATAATTGACATAAAAGTAAATTTGCAAATTTTAAAATGATATGTAATTAGATAACCCCATGATTTTGTTATTACTTTTCATACTTGATTCATATATTTTGCAGCATTTTGAAATGAATTATTCAATTACAAAACTCAGTACATTAGTTTCTGAGTACATTAGTTACAAGTAAAAAGGAAAATATATGTGAGGTACTTATTGTCCATGTTTACTTGATAATATATAAAACTATAATTGATACAATGGGATTTGTCATAAACAAGAGCAAATTATCAGTAGCTTAAGGAAACCAGAAGTTTATTATGGTATTATAGGCCATAGACCATAGGTAATATAGTGGTTATGTGATTGGAGACTGAGACTTCTGTTATTTTTTGCTCTATTTTTTACACATAGATTCCAACTCTTAACCTAAGATAATCACCTTCTGTTTTCACTTCAATATTTACCCAGCAGTAAGTGGAACAAAATGGAAAACAGAATTATTCTCTTTAAAGGCAGTACTCAAAAGGGCTTATATCAATGTGCTTTTATTTATCATTTTTAAAAATTTTATTTATTTTCAGAGAAAAGGGAAGAGAGGGAGAAAGAGAGGGAGAGAAACATCAATATGTGGTTGCCTCTCACACGCCCCCCTACTGGGGACCTGGCCCAACCCCCAGGTATATGCCCTGACTGGAAATCAAACTGGTGACCCTTTGGTTCACAGGTTGGCACTCAATCTACAGAGTCACACCAAACAGGGCATGCTTTTATAATGCTAGTTGGAAATTAGTCATATGATCTTATCAGTAACCAGAAAAGCTGGAAAATATAGTCTTCATTCTGGATGGTCATAACTAAAGTTTAGATATTCTATTGCTAAATAAAGAAGTAAAGATTTATTTTAATTGACAAATTCTGTGTGAGTTTTAAAATAGTCATCCATAAAACTTTAATTTAAAAAAAAATACAGCCAACTGTTTGGGAGTTCAGCTAAATAAAGGTAAAAATACAAGATTTAAAATATGTAGGAGAATTTTCTGAATTTGTAACTATATTTTCTTCATTTTATAGATAAAGAAAGGACTACTCATATATGTTACTCAAAGGAATAGGAGAGTTCATGGAAGAACTAAGACTAATGAAAAAACTTGTTAGTTTCTAGCTTGGTTTTCCAATAACCCAATTTGTATAAATTACAAGTTAAGAATCATGGTTGCTTCTAGTTTTTTCACACATTTATGTCAAATACATTTTAAGACAAATATTTCTAAAATAAATTTGAGAATTTCAGAAATAAATATAAACCTAATTTGAGATATATTCTTAGGTCATTAGAAATAAATTTGGTTGGAAGAACAAATGACAAATAAATAATTTCTTCATTTAGCATTATTTCTTTCTCAGGTATTATCATATGTACATTATATTCATGGAATTTAAATTTTCTGTATAGGCATCTTGCAGGTGATTTACATGTAGAACCAAATATTCCAAGGAATTGGTATAACATAAAGTAGAATACGTATTTTAAGTAGTATTCATGAGTAAAGGTAGATATTTTTTTCTATTTCATTGATGAAGCAGTCATGCTGGATTAGTTGTTATCAAAGTTCTAGGCATGACATACAAAGCATGGTATTATCACAATCAAAGAAAGCTAAAGGAATTCTGTTCCTCATAAAAATAACAAAAAAGGCAGGATAAATATACAGAAAAATAGTAAGATCTCTTCTCACATGTTTAGTTGACTGGAAAGAATAATGGGGCAAAATAAAAATAACAGGTAACCTAAAGGGGATGCAAGAATGAAATGCATAGTATCTGTGGAAACTTACCCTTAGATACTGTATTGTATTTGTGCTGGGCAGAGGGGAAAAGAGATAAGGCCAAAGATCCATCTAATTTTCAAAGTCCTTAAAGATGGAACTCCAAATGCCATCATACTCCTTGTAAATACAGCAGTCTCTGTTTATCTGAGAGGAATACAAGGGCTGTCCAGAAGGTATCTAGCCATGCAATTAAAAAAATAAAGACGTCTATTGAAGAAGATATAAAATGCAAGAAACATTGTATGTAAGACAATGACACCTCAGTTCCATTCAAAGTAAGCACCCTAGGACCTCCCACAGTTCTCCCAATTGCCATCAGCTGCCCCATTGTATTTTCCTGAATTGCATTAATGGTCTGAAACCTTCCTTTTCAAAGATGATTTTAGTTTTGGGAAAAGCCAGAAGTCACAGTGTGCCAAATCTGGGCTGTAGGGGTACTGAGTCACCTGGATGATTTGATGTTTCACCAAAAATCTCTGCACAAGAATGGTGCATGAGTGTGTCTTTGTCATCATGAAGCTGCCACTCACCTGTTGTCCATGGTGCCAGCCTTCTGAATCATCAGAATAGCTTCCATAGAGGAATGTTCAAGCTTAACACAAAATTTGGTATAGATTGGTTGCCCTACTTGCTCAGTCATTTTGGATGTGACAGCCACATAGTACACATGCTCACTCAGCAGTGTCTACTGCCTTCACTGACTAGTACAGTGAAGTTGTCATTGTGCACACATGCACATTCCAGTCCACCCTCCTTGGATGCCAGGTTACATCAATGTTGTGCAAAGTGTTCTCTTTATATAAACAATGGCTGGACTTTTTCTGGATATACTTCGCACTTTCGAAAACCTCCAGTGGATGTTTAAACCACATACAGTACCAAGCACTATATAAACTATGTTTTTCCTATACATATACAGTTATGACTAAGTTTAATTTATAAATTAGGCACTGGAAGAAAGTAACAATAACAATGATAAATAGAACAATTATAATATACTGTATTAAAATTATATGAATGTGATCTCTCTCTCTCCAAATATCTTATTGTATTGTATTCATCTTTTCACTTAAAGGAAGCACAATATGGTCTCTTTTTGTCATATCTGAATTGCCAGCATTATTTTTTTGTACTTTGGGGCTATTTTTTAAGTAAAATAAGGGTTACTTGAACACTGTGCTACCACAACTGTAGATTTGATAATCGAGATAGTTTCTAAGAGACTAACTAGCAGATAGCAATTACAGAGTGGATACCCTGAACAAGGGGACCTTTCACATCCCAGTTGAGAAGAAGAAGGGTGATGTGGGATTTCATCAAGCTACTCAGAATGGAGCAAAACTTAAAATTTATACGTTGTTTATTTCAGAAAATTTCCATTTAATATTTTAAGAATTTGTTTGATATAGGTAACTGAAAACACTGAAAGTAAACCCACAAATACAAGGACACTAATGCACATACTGAAAGTAACTATTCTGTCCCTAAAGGAGCAACAAGTAATCTTGTCTAACCAAATACACAATCCAATTAAAAAATGGGCACAGGACCTGAACAGATACCTCTCTAAGAAAAACATACAATGGCCAATAGATACATGAAAAGATGGTAAATTTTACTAGCTCTTATGGAAATGCAAATCAAAATTGTAATTAGATACAACCTCACACCTATTAGAAAGGCTATTACCAACAAGACAGGTGATAAACAAAGTGTTGGTGAGGTTGTGAAGAAAAAGAAACCCTCATTCTCTGCTGGTGGGAATGTAAGTTAGCACAGCTTCTACGGAAAACAGTAGGGAGGCTCCTCAGAAAAATAAGAATAGAGTTACCCTATGGCCCAGCAACTCCTCTTCTGGGTATCTATCTGAAAAATCTGAAACATTAATTTGCAAAGACTTATGCACCAGTATGTTAATTGCATCATTTATTCACAGTGGCCAAGACATGGAAACAACCAAAGTGTCTCTTGATAGATTATTAAATAAAAATGATGTGGTACATATGTATAGTCTAATAGTATTGAGTCATATAAAAGATAGAATACTGCCATGGGTGACAACATGGATGAATATTGGAAATACATTACACAAAATAAGTCGGACAGAAAAAGTCAAGAACTGTATGATATTTTTCTTTTAACCTCACTTGAAGGCATTTTTCATTGCTTTTAGAGAGAGATGAAAAGAGACAGAGAGAGAGAGAAACATCAATGTGAGAGAGAAATATCAATTGGCTCTCTTTTCATAAGCACACCAACTGGGGATTGAGCCTGCAACCCCGACCAGGACTTGAACCTGATACGTCCTAGTCTATGGGATAACAGGACAATGCTCAACCAACTGAGCCACACCAGCCAGGGCAAGAACCGTATGATTTTACTAATATGTCAGATATAAAACTGAAAGCAATAAGTAAACAAACAAAAATAAATAAACAAAAACTCTTAGACAGAGACAACAATATAGTGGTTACCAAAGGGAAGGGAGGTGATGGGGTAGTAAAGGGTAAACGGTATCAAATACATGATGACAGAAGACTTTACTTTGGGTGGTGGGCACACAATACAATATGCAGATGGTGTGTCATAGAACTCTACACTTAACACCTATATAATTTTATTAACCAAATGCACCCCAATAAATGTAATTTTAAAAATCTTGTCTATCTGGCTTTGACATCAAGTAGTAGAAAGAAAACAACAGCAACATTCTTCTCTGAAATTTGTAGTCACAAACTATTCAACATACAGTTTTGAGATTGATTCACATTCCCACTGTGGTCTGAAAAATTCAAGTAGAGAAAGTATTTTGAAGTAATCCTTTATTTGCAGTGCAACTGAAGGAGAATAATTTCAATCTGGATCTCTAATAATTACTACATGAAAGTGTAGGAAATATGAGCTCAAAATTAAAAATTGCAAAAACATAAAAAGATAGCAAAAGAAAAATTATAACTGGAAACCAGGAGTGTGAAACAACAAATCAATACAAAACTGAAAGGAGGATCATAAATACTAAGGATATTGAATTTATAAGACATAGAATATAGGCTTAATATTTTGATTCAATTAATAAAATAGAAGCCTGAAAATTTAAGTCAAAAATAAGATACCATAAAAATCAACAAGCATATTTGACAATAGACAAGTAGAATATCTGTAAATAGAAGTCATAATTATAGATTCAGTAGGAGGCTTCTAGGGTATTTTAAGATAAGAGCAGATACGTAGGTATGAATCCATATTTTTTCTGAAAAAAGAAAAAAGTCTACTATTTATGCCTACAGTATAACTAAAAAAAGGTAGCTGTAAACTAACTATAGCTTGTATATATCTTGGGAAATAACACTGAAAATATGGAAGCTGTGTTTGAGCCCACTCTGTAGCAAGGAGTTCAGTTGCAGCTATAAAAATAAAAATAAAAACAAAACAAAACAAACCAAAAAAACCCTGTCAGTATGAAGGAATTCAGTGATTGGTAAGAGACCCCAGAAGACATCAACTAGCATTTACTACCAGAAGGAAAGGACCCAACTCTGAGTGTCAACAATTCAGAATGTATTTGAGACATGAATGTGTCAAAGCACCATCAATCAAGGTGTTAAAAGACAAATTCCATATGATCTCTTCTATAAATGGAACCTAATCAACAAAACAAACAAGCAAGCAAAGTAGAACCAGAGACATGGAAATAAAGAACAATCTGACAGTGACCAGAGGTGGGGGGAGGGAGATAACGGAAAAAGGGGAAAAGGTCAAGTCAAGGAACATGTATAAAGGACCCATGGATGAGGACACTGTCCTTGTCCACTGGGGGGTGGGGGAAGAACTGAATGTGGGAGTGGGGTGGACAGAGCAAGAGAGAGCAATGGGGAAAAATGGGGAGAACTCTAAGTGAACAGCAATAAAAAAAACATTTTAAAAAAGAAAGGAGTAGAAAGTGTACATAACAGGAGGTGCCAGTCTAAAGAAGGAACCCCTCCTGAGAGAGAGGTTAAAGAAGAGATGTCCCATGTAGCTAGTAAATAGTTGTGAAAAGGAAAATATAACTAATGATAAGAGCATTACTGAAATATGAGAACAACCGAAAATCAGAGGAAACCAGGCCAAAATCAATATCATTACACTAAGAAAATAGAAAAGTCATTCAAAACCCTGTTTTATTCTATTGATAACACATATATTTATTTAAGGAAAGCTAAACATTTGAAATGAACAAGAAATATAAAAGCACTAAATCTACAAAATATTTATGAGAGAAAAAACAAAAAAAAAAAGAGAAACAATACTTTCAGTACACATAAGTACCCAAGAAACATCTATGTTAGACAGAAAAGGAAACTTTAATATGATTTTACAGTTTGTATGTAATTATGCAGCATAGAAAGCATTGTAGATTTCAAAGAATGCCAAGAATTAATGGAATATAAAACTGAAAGCAGCAAATGAACACACAAGAAAAACAAACAAGAACTCACAGACATGGACAACAGTTACAAGGTTACCAAAAGGTAAAGGGGGTCGAATATATGTTGATGGAAGATTTGACTTTGGGTGGTGGACATGGAATGCAATATACAGACCATGTATCACAGAATTGTACACTTGAAACTTATATAATAATTTTATTAACCAATGTCACACCAATAAATTTAATTAAAAAAAGAAATATCAGAAAAGTGATGAAGTAACAAGAATAGGTAAAAAGGGAATTGATAGAATGGACAAATTAAATAAAAATACACAATAGTCTCAGAAATGACAACTAAATCATCAGACTCTCAGATACCATAAATAAAATAGAGATAGTTTAAAGTATGGAAAGAGACGTACAAAGTCCTAAAAGTAAGAAATGAAGACAGATATAAAAAAGAGATGTGAAAGATCACAACAAAATTTAAATAATACAGCACTTCTCAGAATGTGTTCTGTGACACTTCAGGTCACCAGAAACATCCTAGATGGTCCACAACTACCAAACTATTTTTGTACTAATACTAAGACATCATTTACCTTTTAAAGTATTATTCTTGGATGTGTCAGGTAACTTCCAGAGTCTATGTGATGCAGGGTGACACCAGTGCTCTGATGCTTAATGAAATGTGTACATTTTTGTGTTTTTTAAAAATTCTCAGTTTACTTCCTAAATCGGTAAGTTTTGATAGATGAAATACACATAAACAGAACTTCTCTGTGCTTTTCAATACATATTAAGAGTGTAAATGGGTTCTGAGACTGGCAAAATTCAACATGTGTGTAATTGGAGATAATGAAGAAGGCAAACAAATTGATTAAACAGAACATCCATTTAAACTTGAATTCAGCCCTGGATGGTGTGCTTCAGTGGGTTGAGTGCCAGCCTGTGAACCAAAAGGTAGCTGGTTTGATTCTCAGCCTAAGGCAGGCACCTGCCTGGGTTGCGGGCCAGGTCCCCAATAAGGGGTGCATGAGAGCCAACCACACATTGATACTTCTCTCCCTCTTTCTCTCTCCCTTCCCCTCTCTAAAAATAAATCAATACAATCTTTAAAAAATAAATAAATAAAACTCTAATTCAAGGAACTTTCCTGAAATAAAGTGAAATTCCACTGTGCATATTCAAAGACTATATGGAGAACTGGGAAAATTGACTCGGAATCCTCAGCTAGAAGATATGTACTAATTATATGTGCTATTTCAATAGCAATTAGAGGGATGTTCTCAAATATAGTTCCAATGAAACTTGTGTCTGAGATTTTGTTCCATTTTCAAAACCAAGATTGACCCTCGGCTAACAAAGTGAGCCTGTGTTTGTCTCATGCAGGACGTAGGCGATTTAGTTATCTTCTGTGCACTGTAGTTTTCCCTTCTGTTAAAGGAAATAATAAAAGCCCCTATAAGATTTTGTGAAGTTTAAAGAATTTATGTCTAAAAATGTAGAAGAGTTTGGACATAGAGAAATCACTCAATAAATGCTAATTATTATAATCATTATTGTTATTATTAATACTGAAGTAAACACTTAAAAATAAAGATGCATGCAAACTTCCTTAATCAAAATACCTGGTTCATGGCATACCATTTTTACTCCTTAAAAATCACGTAGTAATTCCGATATTCATTATGGTTTAAAATTTGTTTTCACTTGCAATGCCTCAAATATCATTCAAGCATTTCCATCGTGTTTAATCAGTAGGATTGATGTTTTCTTTAGTATTCTAATACTCTTCATGTTAAGAAAGCTTCCTTTTATTCCATAATATAAAATTTTATACAGAAACTATATTTGTATTTTTCAAATGACATTTATACTATCAATGTGATTTTCCTCCTTAGCTGCATTAACAATTTTTGCTGCCTTAATAAAATGTATGCACTAAAAATTTTCTTAAGTTTTGACTGCCCTTGATGACCTAAAATAGCTCCAAGCTGATTTTAGTGTTCAGATGTCAACGCACAATTTGATGTGATTTATGATTACTTAATCTATCATTTCTCTTGGTTCTCTTAAGTTTATAAAATTATTTTCAATATTTTTGGAGGAGCATTAGTTCAATGAAATTTACTAGGTGTTCTCTAAAAAAATGAAATTCATGATTAAATATATTTTGGAACTTCTACATTACATGAATTTTCAATATTTTCTTTGCTTCTGACATGTTTAGAATTAATTCATTTATTTGGATTGAAAATGTTTAAAGGGTTATTTTAGGGTATGTTTCTAAAATTTATTTTGTACAAATAGAACAATGTAATTACCTTCAATCTATAGAGTTCTTAAACTCTTTTAAATTTTAGCATTTCTGAGATCATTTATTTGGTTTTTACAAGGAAAAGAGATAAACACTAGGGCTAAAATCATCTGAGAATTAGATTATGAACTAAAATCCTAGCAAATATATAGAAAATAAAACAATAACCACAGTATTTAAAAATTGCCATTTAACTGAAATCACCTCTTTCAATACTATTGGGTTAGCTGAAAAGTTCGTTTAGCTTTTTCTGTAAAATAAAAGACATTTTTCATTTTCACTAGTAACTTTATTGATTTGGATATTTTGAGTATATCGGCTATTTCCTGTGTGGTATAACATTGATTGTTCTCATTCAGTGCCTCAATTTGATCACTATCTATTTCAACTGGTCTACCTGACTTTGGAGCATTATCCAGAGAGAAATCTCCAGCATGAAACATCACAAACTATTTTGACACGCTCAGTCAACTTCAGTACCTTCTCCATACAGTGCACAGATCTTTTTTTGCATTTCAGTGGCATTTTTACCTGTTTTGAAATAATAAAGTATAATATGACAATAATGTTGCATATTTTCTCCCATCTTCAATATTAAAATAGATACACAAAAATTCACCAATTTTGATAAGTTTTTTAACTGCATGCTGATATGATAGTTGTCACAATACAATCTAACAAAATTATTTTAAATGAAGTTTAAGATAACTAAGCACTATTGAAAACATCTTACAGGAAAAAAAATGAACTTTTTGGCCAACTCAATATTATTGATACATTCTAGATTTAGTGGTGCTCCTGAATTGAAAATATCTACAAAATATGACAAGTGAAAAACCTGACTTTTTTTTTTATTTTTGTTCTATTACAGTTTTCCCAGTTTTCCCTCATTGCTCTACTCTGCCCTGTCCCTCCCCACCCTCCTCTCCCACAATCAGTACCCACCCTGTTGTCCATGCCCATGGGTCACTTATACCTGTTCATTGATTACACCCTTCCCCTTCTTTCCTGTTATCTCCTTCACCCCTCCCCACTGGTCACTATCAGTCTGTTCCTTGTTTGCATTCCTCTTGTTCTGTTCTGTTTGTTTGTTTTGTTCATTAGGTTCCACTTACAAACAAAAAACCTGACTTTTAAAAGCATAATTAACGTAAGCAATCCCAGTTATTAAATTTTCTCATGCCTATCAATCCTTAAAAATTAGCAGTTTTATTGTTGCTCAGGAAGTTTTCATGAATATATGTAATAAAAATTATATATATATGTACACCTATATATAACAATTGCCAATACGAGTATTTCACAATTCAAAAGTAAAAGTTTACATTCCATTTCATAGTAAGCTAAGAAGAGTGGATTTAATTCTGTAGCTTCCCTTAAGGTTTGTCATACATTGTTCTCATAAGATAATAAAGAACTTAAGTATTTTAGAATTTGCCTGTTTAGTGTTGAAAAGTCAATAATAACTATATATATATCTGCTTTTAGAAATGAGTGACTAAAGGTAATGAAACAATTGTGATTCAATTTGCATTTAGTATAAAAAAGAATTGGATATTAGCCAGTATTCAGATTTATTAAGAGTCCAAAATGCTGTCACAGCTCATGTGTACATGGAATGTTAGTCATTCATTTTGTTAATCTAATATAATATGGAGTATAATTTATCAGGACATCAAAATAATAGCTTTTACTCCATTTCCTCACTTCTATAAGGACATGCACAATAGACTCCACAGCTATACATGAACTCTATTAGGGCTAATTGAAAATAGATGGCACAATTAACCTGCTTCTTAGTAAAAAGCATTAACACTAAATGTAAAAGTCTAATCACAATAAAAAGAGATTCACATTGGAAGGAAATGTGGTGAATAATTTAAAATCATCTGATTTTCTCATACAAAGTAAATTAAAGAAAGACAAAGTTAATATAACAATACCCAAAGCAGCAATTAGATCATTTGCATTCCTAATCTTTGCTTTCTTTCTCAAATATATTTCATTTCAGAAGAATCTATAGATGATTTAACACAATGACTCACTAAATTCAGATGCAGCATAGCAGAACTGAGACCATGGTCAATGGAACAAATAAACTGTGAGGGTAATCCATTATAATGCAAAGTATTAAAATTAACATATGAAAAGTTCTATAGGAAAAACTGTCTTGATTATTTTATCTCAAATTCAATTAAAGAGATTATTCTAATAATTTGCTATAATTAAGCTCAAAACACAAGGAGCTCTTTTTTTAAAATTATTTTATTGTTGTTCAGCTACAGTTGTCTGCGTTTACTCCCCACCACTCCCACTGAAAGCTCTTAAAAGATAAAAATATTTTCAGTCTGGCCTTTAAAAAAATTTATTTTTATTGTTCATACTATTACACTTGTTCCCACTTTTCTGGCCTTTTAAAAATAAGCCATCTATAATTTTTTCAAAAACTAAAATTTAAAGCACACCTGAGTTATACTTACTGCCCCTCTTCTCTTTTACACTGAAGGCGAACATCATTAGGCATTTAAGATTATGTCACGTTAAGTGTAGTCTTAGTTCTAGAATTCTGTTAATAGCATTGTTGAAGCTGCAAACATAAATTCTTAGGGATTGCTATGCCATAAGGAGATAATTTGACAAACCAGATTTAGAGCTTTCTTTACCTAGAACTGAAATAAATGAATAAATATATTAATGTTTCAGTAAAATAATATTAGATGAGATTAGCTGTTAAAATCCATTTGAAAAGAAGAGGCATATAGATTATTGTAAGGGCATCATTTTGTTGTGGCTTGAGAAAAATATTTTCTCATATTTTTAAGTATAGGGAGTAAAAAGTAAGTAAGTGAAAATGTAAGCAAAGTAAAAAACATATTTTCAATATTACAAACTTAGAAAAGTTTTTTTCTACAGTAGGGTAATTCCCAGTATTATTAGAATTATAGCTGTACACAAGTGTTATACTATAGTAGAGCAAGATTAAGATTCTAGTTTTAAAAAGAATATCCTGAATTATGATGCCATGAATAAGTTTTCCTCAGAATATGATAAAATAGAACAAGTGAAGTCTATGTTTGGGTAGAGTACCAAAGTCTTCAAGGGTCATGAAAATAATGGGTGTAGCCTATAATAGGTTATGAAAACACAGTAAGGTCTAAAACAACAGGCTATAATAGATTAAGTGGTTAGAGAATCAAAGGGACAAAGCTTTTTGCAGTAGAATATTAATTCATTTTCTTCCACCTCAGTGGCAGGTGAAACTATGTTGACCTTGACTAGAGATTCATATAAACATATTACTAGGATTTACTGGATGGAATATTAGAAAAGATAATATTTTAGTAGATGTATTGATCTATTTTTTAAGAAATGCTTTTAACAGGATGCACCTATACCAGATTTTTTGTAAATATAACAGTAATTGTATATTTTTGAACTTCAAATATTCTGAAGAATGTAAACTTTTTAGCTATAGATAATAAAATAGATCCCCCAAACTAAGAAACTAGATAGACTACCTTTTTTACTCATCACTCTGAACCCAAAACATGTCCTGGTGAGGAAAAGCAGGAGATTTAGGTGGCTGCACCTGATGGGTGTGGGGCCTTCCAGATGTGGAGGTGAATGTTGAATATATGGCTACTGCTTCACTCTCCAAGTCTTTTCTAATTACTAGAAAAGATTAATGTCAGGTGAGCTTTGTGTTATATTTATCTTTGTGTTACCAAGCAAGCCTTTAAGTTTTCTTAGGATCACATTAAAGACTAGATAAGCTCTGAAAAGGCAGAATTTACTTGTCAAGGAACATGTATAAAGGACACATGGAAAATGTGTATTGGAAAACATGTGTTCCCTGTGTATTTTTCTTTATTTCACTTTGTATAGCCTTAACTTTTTCCTCCATTTTGCAACCATACTCAACCATTTCTGTGAGCATCCTGATTACCAGTGTTTTGAACTCTGCATCTGATAGTTTGGCTATCTCTTCATCACTTTGTTCTATTTTGGGGGCTTTGATCTGTTTTTTCATTTGGACCATATTTTTTTTGTCTTGGCATGCCTGTTTTGTAGTAAGGGCTGGAGCCTTAAGTATTTGCCAGGGCAGGGCAATACAAGTAGCTGCATTGTGGTGCTCTATGTGAGGGAGGGGTCAGAGAAGGAACAATGCTGCTTGCTTGGCTCTCTGCTGGCACTTCCCCCACTACTCAAGAGCAAATTGGGCCCTTATGGTGCTGACTCCTGGATGGGTGGTTTTGTGTATGTTCCTAGACTCTGTGTGTCTTTCTAACAACTCTCCTGTGAGGGTGAGGGTTTCTCCCACTGCTGCAACCCCCACAGGTTTTTACAGTCAGAGTTTTTGAGGCTTTCTTTTCCTGTGCTGGTACCCTGGGTTGTGTGGTCTGTTCCTCCTGGTTTATCTGCTCACAAATGTTGGGGCTGCCCAGTCCACCAGCCACAGCTACCTTGCCCACCACGCCCTCAAACCACCACCTTTCCACATGTCCTTTCCACCTGACTACCCATCTCCACCATCTTACCAGTCTGAATGAATCTTTCTTCTTCAAATCCTTGGCTGTCTTGCTTCCATACAGTTTGATTTTCTGGAAGTTCTGATTGGTTTTTGTTTTTGAATTTGTTGTTGCGCTTCTTTTGGTTGCACAAGGAGGCAAACTATGTCTACCTATGCCTTCATCTTGCTATTTTGAAAACATTATAAGATGCTTTATGTTTTAATACCCTAAAGACTTGAAATGACTAGTAGTATATCGTAATCTTAAAGAACCACTGTGAGTCTACTAGAAGACGGAAAATTATAATTCAGTGCTGTCATTAAAAAGTTCTGCTCATACACATTTGACTGGAGAAAACTCATTATTACAATTGCAGGAATTTTTTCTAAAAAAGAAATAAAAATCATATAATACTCTCAATAAATTAAGAAAAATTGATAAGTCTCAGTAGATATACATGACAAAAACTGTAGTCAGTTGTGGAACTCACCTAATGTGATAAAAGATATTTGAAAAATACTACAAAAAATTATACTCAATGGTGAAATGTTAAAATCTTTCCTTCTAAAATAAAAAAGATACCCATTATCATACACAATATTTAGCATACTCTAGAGGTACTAGCCTGAGCGTTAATTTAATTTAAGTAACAGAAACTATAAGTGCTGGAGAGGACTAAATTAAAGGACTATTATCAATAAATTATATGATTACCTATGTAGTAATTTTTAATTGCAAAAAATTAGAAATAATCAAAGAAAATTTGTAACTTTACTGGATACAAAACCAATATTCAAAGTCAATTGTGGTTCTATATACTGGAAGAGAACAGTTAGGAATGCAAGTATTAAATAAATTACATTTATAATACCAAAAGTGTTTAACCCCAAGGTATAAAATGCTCAAGAACTTTCCATAGAAAAGAGTAAAACTAGATTAAGTAAAAATAAAGAGAACTTAAATAAATGGAGGGATACATGGTCATCAGTAACTGGAAAACTCAGTGTTATAATGGTGTTACCTGTCCCCAAATGCATCTATGCATTCAGGGCAGACCCAATTAAAACTCCAATAGGAATTTCATGGAAATGTATGAATTAACTCTAAAATGTATCTATAAATTCAGGGAGCCAAGAATATATAAAATAAATTTGAAAAGAAAAGCAGAACAAATACATTATATACCAAGTCTAGTATTTGCACAAAGATATTCATAGAATGTGGGAATAAAATTGAGTTTAGAAACTAGACCTATGCATAGATCACAGTAATATTCAGTTTGGTAGGAAATGTCATTCTTTTTAATGATAATTCTGGTCCAACTGGCTCTCCTTACAGAAGAAAGAAAATTAAATTAACCAGTAATTTATACCACAACTCACAATTTATCTGCACTGTATTTTTAAATATGAAAGTTATAAGAATTAAGTGTTTTCACAAACAACATGGAACTATAACTTCATTATCTGAGGATAGGCAAAGATTACTTTTATAGGACACAAAAAGCATTAATTATAAAGTAAGTAACTGATAAATGGAACTGTGTTAATAGTAGGAAATGGTGCTTATAAAAATATACATATAAAACAGTGAAAAGGAAAGCCACAGAGCAGGAGAAGATATTGCAACACATAAAACTAGGAAAGGATTTTTGTTCGGATATAAAAATAAAGGTTAAAAATATTACATTCATTCATTTAAAATTTATTCCTGTGTGCAGTATAAGAAGGTAGTCTAGTTTAATTTTTCTGTATATATCTGTCCAACTTGCCCACACCATTTATTGAATAAATTATCTTTAACCCATTGTATGGGCTTCCTTCCTCTGTCAAATATTAATTGACTATGATGCTATGGGTTTATTTCTGGGTTCTGCATTCTGTTTCATTTATCTATGTGTCTGTTTTTATGCCAGTACCATGCTGCTTTGATTAATATGGCCTTGTAGTATAGTTTGATATTAGGTAATGTGAGTCATCCAACTTTGTTCTTCTTTCTTAGCATTGCTGTTACTGTGCAGGGCCTTCTTTGGTTCTTATAAATTTTTTAAAAATTTGTTCTAGTTCTGTGAAATATCTCATCAGAATCTTGATAGAAATTTCATTGAATCTATAGGTTGCTTTGAGTAGTGTGGACATTTTAATGATATTAATTCTTCTTATCCAATGAACATGGTGTGTGCTTCCACTTATTTGTATCTTCTTCAATTTTTTTCTTGAGTGTCTTATAATTTTCCATGTACACATCCTTTATATCCTTGGTTATGTTTATTCCTAACTATTTTGTCCTTTTTGAAGCAATTGTGAATGGGATTGTTTTCTTAATTTCCCTTTATGTTAGTTCATTATTAGCATACAAAAATGCAATTGATTTGTGGATATTAATTTTGCATCCTGCTACTTTGCTGAGCTCATTTATCAGTTCTAGTAGGTTTTTGGTGGGATCTTTGGGAC
The DNA here is from genome assembly GCA_004027475.1 of Anoura caudifer. Taxonomy (NCBI): domain Eukaryota; kingdom Metazoa; phylum Chordata; class Mammalia; order Chiroptera; family Phyllostomidae; genus Anoura; species Anoura caudifer. The sequence goes on from PVKU01011827.1 coordinate 19,168, forward strand.
TCTCTATATAAAGCATCATGTCATCTGCAAATAAAGAGTTGCACTTCTTCCTTTCCAATTTGGATGCCTGTTATTTCTTCTTCCAGTCTGATTGCTGTGGCTAGATCTCCCAGTACTACCTAGAATAAATGAGGTGAAAGCAGACACCCTTATCTTTTTAATGATAATCCTAGAAGAAAACATTGGTGCAAAATCTTGGACATTGCTCATAGCACTTTTTTATCAAATATATCTCCCCAGGCAAGGGAAACAAAATAAATAAATAAATAAACGGGACTATATCAAAGTAAAAAGTTTTTGCATAGCAAAGGAAATCATCAGCAAAATAAAAAGACTACCTACAGAATGGGAGAACATATTCACTGACATATCTGATGAGAGGTTTATATCCAGAATTTATAAAGTACTTGCAAAACTCAACAACAACAAAAAATACCCACAACCCAATTAAAAATGGGCAAAGGACCTGAATAGACACTTCTCCAAGGAGGACATACAGGGGGCCCAGACACATATACAAGGATGCCCAGTATCACTAACCATCTGAGAGATGCAAATTAAAATCATTATGAGATACCATCTCATGCTTAGCAGAATGCCTATTATCAATAAGTCAACAAACAACAAGTGCTGACAAGGATATAGAGAAAGGGGAACCCTCTTGAACTGTTGGGGAGAATGCAGACTGGTACAGCCACTGTGGAAAGATGTATAGGATTGCCTAAAAAAATGGCAGATCTTAAAAGTAGGTTTGCTTTTTGAACCAGCAAACCCACTTCTGGGAATATATCCAGAGGAAACCAAAACACTAATTTGAAAGAACATAAGCGCCCCTATGTTCATTGCAGTGTCATTTATAATTGCCAAAAAGCAGCCAAAGTATCTATCAGTAGATCAGTGGATAAAATAACTATGGGGCACTTACACAATGGAATGCTACTTGGCTGTAAAAAAGAAAATTTTACCCTTTGTGACACTGTGGATGGAACTGAGAACATTATGCAAAGTGAAATAAGCCAGTCAGAGAAAGACAAATACTGTATGATTTCACTAATATGTGGAATCTAATTAACAACCTGAATGAACTAACAAGGAAAATGGGAACAAACTCATAGAGAGCAGGATGACAGCTAGTGGTAGGGGAGGTTAGGGGGTAGCGGGATCGGGCAAAGAGGAAAAGGACTCATGGCCATGAACAATGCTGTGGTGTGATTGCTGGGTGCGGGCAGGTATTTAAGGGACCAAATGGTAATGGGAAAAAATACAATAAAGATAAAATTTGCCCTGGCTGCTGTGGCTTAGTAGTTGAGTGCTGGCCTGTTAATCAAAGGGTCACCAGTTCAATTCCCAGTCTAGGGCACATGCCTCTCATACACCCCCTACTGGGCATGTAGGGGGTGTATGAGAGGCAACCACACATTGATGTTTCTTTCTTTCTCCCTCCCTTACCCTCTCTAAGAAATAAATAAAATCTCTTTTATAAAAAGATTAAATTCTTTAAAATTACAAAGAAATTTTTAAAAAGTAAGAAAAACCCACCAGAGAAAAGGAAAGAGAACAATGAGCAAAATGGAAAACTGCCACTATACAAAAGAGGTAATCCAAATTGTCAATAAAGATGCAACAGAATTTCAACTTATAATCATCATGAATATAAAAATTGAAATAAATATGAGTAATAGTAATTTTCCATAAGAATGGCTAAAATTATTTCTTTAGAAAAAATAAAAATAGCAAGAATCAGCAAGGATATACAAAAATAGGAATTTTTATTCACAGCTTTGAAAAATAGTTTGGTAATATCTACTGACTTCAGCATATGCATAGATAATGGCCCAGTAATTCCATTATAAGGTAGATATCTGTCATAAATACATTTTACGTGCATTAAAGGTATGAACAAGAATGTCCTAGTGAGCACAGTTCATAGCAACTCAAAATGGAAATAACCTGAATATCCATCTACATGAATGAACAAGTCACTTTTGGTGTTGTCATGTAATAGAATATTATAAAGTAATTTAAATGGACAAAACTACAACTACATACAACAACACAAATGTCCAAACATATTGTTGACTAAAAGATTTCTGACACAAAGGAAGAGATCTTACCCTATGATTCCACACAAAACAGGTACAACCCCAAGTATTAGGAGTCAGGTAAACATTCATTTCTGAGGATTAGGAAAGGGGTTGATTGAAAGAATATGTGAGGGTGGGGCTCTGCAGTGTTGGTAATGTCCTACATTTCTTGTGTTGAATGATAATTATGTCACTTCATATTATTATTTGCAATCCAAAATATGTTTTTAAATGTGTTATAGTTGTCTGTCCCATTTTCCTCTGAGAAATCACATGAAAATGATAACAAAAATGACTTTGATAAAATATAATAAAAGTAAAAAAATAGCAATATTCTATATTTTACGATAATACTTAAAGATGAGCACCAGACAGGGAAGGCAAAGCAGCAGCAGTATGAATGTAACTGGCTGCAGATCGAGGTAGCTATGAAAGGCCAGACAATTCATTCCGCAGGAACTTGTCTTGTCTCTTGTCTCTGAGTTAAGTGTAGGTATCATAAAGCTAGGTATCATAAGCAGGAGGCACAATTCTAAAACAAGAAGGCTCTTAAAATCTCAGAAGCCCATCTTGGGAGAATGATTGTTTAACTGAGTGACACCAGTCACAGCTGAGAACAGGATGAGGGTCTGATATGAAAAAAAGTCAGATTCATCTGGAAAACTTAGTCAGAATTACACCTTCCTCACCACTGAAAACCAACAGAGCTGTTAGAACTCTGGAAGGCAGAACGTTTTGATGATCCCAAGTGACTCACAGCCATTGTAATCTCTTTACATTGAGTGTGAATAGACCTGTGAATATAGTGAGATATTACTCCCATGTTTACACTACAAAAGTGAAAGAATTTTGCAGATGTAAATAAGCTCCCTAATAATCTTACTTTCCAAAGGAAAAATCATCCAAGATAGGTCTGATCTATTTAGAAGAATCATTTAATGAGGGCTTAGTTCTCTCATGAGCTCTGAGATGCCCTTCCCTGGCCTTGAAGTATCCTGCCGTGTTTTAACAGCCAATGGAAAAGGGCAGCTTGTAGGAGCTCAGTTCTACAACTGCAAAGAACTGAATTCTGCCAGCAATCTGAATGACATTGGAAGAGAACCTCAAACTCAGTCTGTCTGATGTCTCGATTGCAGCCTTGGAAGGGCATAAGCAGAGGACCTAGCTTGGCTATGCCCAGGCTTCTTATCCACAAAAACTGTGAGATGGTAATATGTTTTATTTGTGGCAACTTTTTTTAATGCAGAAAAGCAAATCTCTTATGCAAGGACCCAAAGAATCATTCTCTAGATGAAAGAAAGGGCTCCAGAAAAATTAAGGCAATTTAAGTTTTGAAATTCCACAGAAAACAGCTGCTTTACAGCACAATTGACTTATGGTAATGCCCAATAGTTGGCATCCTGGCTATGTGCACAGAGCATTCAATCATGTCTCCAGCACTCTATTCCAGAATATAAAAGGATAAGCATTGAAAGTAATCAACTACACTAGACCAGGAGGATTCAAATTCACAAACTAAAGCTTCAAGAAGAAATGAAATCTCTTTAACTTGCTACATATTGAATTGGAAGACAGAAGAGTGTTTGGGAAGATAAGCAATAGTTTAAAAAATGAAAAATTAAGTATATTGAAAAGCCAGTTCCAGAGGAAAATAACATAACTTTGGTATACTAGTTAACTAAACAAATGGACTACAGTTATATTTCAAGGTGAGAGGAAGGTAATTTTGCTATACTAATTGACTCAGTTTTGAGTCATATCTATATTAGTGTAATAGTGGAGCACTGAGTACTGGTTTAATTTTAAAAAATTGCCTTAAAAGAACACATTTAATGTCTTCAAACAGAATAAAGGTATAAGAAGAACAGATACTCATTCACTATGATACAACTTATTGTATTGTGGCAAAACTCAATGAATCAAGAGCATTCAAAATAAGGACATTATTTGGAATAGCAAAATGTGTACCAAAAAGAAATGTGAACGATTTGGAAGGGTTTGTTCCTGAGGACCCATTGCAAAGCTGGGAGAGGACAGAGCAGGACACTACTGTTATTGGTAACATCTTGTAGCACTGTTTAGTTTTGAAAATATGTGCAAACATCACCTGAATGATAATAAAAATTAGATTTATGATGTCATCTCATAGTCTTCGTTTGACCTCTTTATCTAAAGAAAATCATGTGTTTTGAGCTATAGCACACTGAGTGGCCCCTGGAGGCCTGAAGAAGTTAATGTACCTCTCTAAGCATCTGAAGGAAGGGAAGTCTGAGTCCCTAGTGAGTTTCTGGTCCATTAGACAAAGATCATTTAGTAAATAAACAGAATTTCAAAAGTAAAAGAGGAAGAGAGTTTGTGTGCTCTTTGCAAGGCTGTTAAAATTATACGATGAACTGAACAGGTAACTATATTGTTAGGTATTCTAAATCCTACTTGGATTCTGACTTCTGCAACAAAGACTCAAAGGCAGATCCATGTAGTCCAGCCATAGATAGCCCTGGAATTTTCCCAAGCTTTTAAATGCCTTATATTGTCTTTGCTGGAACTTATGAAAAGTTATAAGATAACATTTATAGATGGACCCAAATTAGAATACAAACAAGGAAAACCTATGCAAGTCACAGATAGGAGAAGGTAAATTCATTTAATGTTTGCTGTTTATGGTGATCAGCATTAAGTATTACATTTAAAACTTACGGGCAATCTCAATAAGATAATCTACTTAGAGATACTGGGAACTGTATTTAAAATCAATGCCATTTCAAAAAACTAAAAAATAGATACACCTTTTATTGTTTGATGGTGATGAATAGAACAGAAAAGTCACACAAGGTTATGAGACACTTTTGTCCTACTATTTCTTTGAAATATCAGACCGACCATTACATTTTCCATATTTCACTTTCTGAATATAAGAAATGTTCTACACAGACTAGATTTTAAGTTTGTTTCATTATCCAATTTGATCTATTACATTAGATTAACTTTACTTATTCTTCTTTGGCATTTAAAACATGCATCTGTTAAGCAAATAAGAAAAAGACAAACTGACTGTTTTTGACAATGAGATCTTAGAGCTGGAAGCCTTTTAGATGGGGTGAAGTGGAAATGGGGGAGGGACAGTAGTGATTAAATAGGGCAGGTCTGCCCTTCCCAACCCTGCTTACCTTGAAACCCTAGGTTAGAATATAAAAAGTAGGTACTAGACAACCCTAAAGATTATGTTTCTAGATAACACATTTCATTCCTTGGTAAAGTATACAAGATAATATATTAAATCCCATCAAGCTCTAACTGATCCCCCCTTGTCTGTAAAATTTATAAATTTAGCTAAGACTCATCTTTTTTTATTCTAATGCAATATTCTATTTAAATGCAAAGAGTATCAAAACTACTAACAAAAATACAATAATTAAGTTAAAATTCAGCATTAAGTAATTAAAACATTAATTAATAAAAGGAATGTTAGATCATAGTCACAGGTCCCAGTACCTGTGTAGAATGAAAATTTGTATGTTAAATCCCTGATCCCCAGTGTGATGATATTTGAAGATGAGACATTACGGTTAGTTTAGGTCATAAGGGTATGATCCTCTGATGGGATCACTGTCCTTATAAAAACAGAAGGATATAGGATAACTCTCCCTCTCTCTTCTCCTTCCCTCTCCCCACAACCCCACTTCTATGAACATCCACCAAAGGAAAACACTGTGAGCACATAACAAGCAAGCAACCATCTACAAACTGCAAAAGGGGCTCTCACCCAACTCCAAAGGAGTTAGCACTTTATTCTTGGACTTCCCAGACTCCAGAATTTGTTTAAGCCACTCAGTCTATGATATTTTGCCACAGAAACAGGAGCTAAGAGAATATACTATATGATTTTTTTTTTAATTTCAGCTCCAGATCTGGCTTTGAACTTCCTAGCAAACAGCATAGTCAGTTATATGAATCATATTTTCTTTTGCCCAAGGAAAATTGCACCAAATGCAATTAAAGAGACAAGGAAGACTTCATTCAGAACCACTACAACAAGGATAGACATTGAACTCAATTCTGTTGAAATAAAACATGGGAGGTTATTTTAAGCATTTGTTTGAGATAGTGGTAAAGAACATGAAGATATCGGTGGGAAGCTTGTCAATGTGATAAGATCATTTGTGTTTGCTAATTGTTCACTTGATGAAGTTAGGCTCCTATCTTCCTACAGAGATGGAGAGAAAGAGATACTGTATTTCTTGATTACTTCAAACACTTGAAATTTAATAGGTATGGATCCCAAGTTTTTGAGAAAGAAATTCTTAGGTTGTAAGACTCACAAGAGTACCCTCACATATCAAAGGACAGAGAAGCAATTTGTAATTACAAGTTTTCTAAAGTAAATACTATAAGAAAAGGGAAGTCAGGGATCTATAGTAAGGAAGAATGTTGTCTAAAGATTGGTTAAGCCAAAGGGAACTTTAAGGTTAGTGTGGTCACTGTGGACAATATTAACACATAACTATTCTTTATTGGAAAACAAATTATATCAATATCCATTGCTAAACGAAATTCCTCATGTACATCTCAATAGTCAATGTAGCCCATGAAAAAGATATATGTATTTTCATGCAAAAATATTATTTAAGAAAGTAAATAATTAAAATAATTTTTATCCTACAACATTACACTTCTACAAACTTGAGTGGCATAATTATGAAGTTCCAAAACAGACTAAAAACTACTAAAGGTAGCTAGAAACAAATGGAATGTATTTTTGATGTGGTGAATCCAAACAGAACACCTACGAATAATGCCACTATATCATCTCTTTGTAGCTTAGTCTCTATTTCTAAGGCATGTTATTTTAAGGAAAGATATATCCAGCACCAAAGCCTCTGGTTTCCTATTTATTATCTGTAAATTATGTGAGTCAGTTATAATATATCTAGAAATGTCTTAACACTGTTGATATGTCAGGCTTTCATGGAAGTATGCTGATCTATTACCATTACTTTAAATTAGTACAGAACAGATAATATCCCAAGCAATTCTGCACAATTACTTTTTTGATCTTCATAGAACCTTTAAGGTGAACAGGGCATGTATCACTGTAGCCATTTTACTGACACACATACAGGATTCGGAGAAATAAAAGATTACTTTTAGTGTTATACTAACCTTGGAGAGTCAGGATAAGAAGAAACAAAATAAAATACCTAAGACAAATGCTAGTCATGGAAAAGTGAAGAAGAAAAGCAATGTGTATCAAAATTTATTTTTTATTTGGTCAGTAATGCTCAATAAGATTTTTACCTCATTTTTATTGCTTGCTATTTAAAGAATGTTTAAGTTAGCCAAAAACTGAAGAGAGACCAGAGATAACAATTAGGCTGTGTTTGTAAATGTTCTTATTTGTTCCAGAAATATTCTGCAACCAAGAGACAAATATGACCTAGTCCACCACTGGATAGCTGAAGTAAATGGAGTTTTTATACAAAATAATATGATGAATATAAATGGTCATGTAACACTAAAATGAATAGGAGTCACAAAATCTTAAAGTCTCATTTGCATTTTTACACGTGACACAAATACATCAAAAAGAGAACATAAAATAACCTTTATTATTAATTGCATTTCAAAAAACACATAATTTCAACCTATTTGATTTAAACAACTTTGATATTAACTTTTCATAATTTTAAAACTTTTTCTAAGAAGGTTATTTATACAAAATAAAATATTACTATTACCTAACATTTTCTATTTACATTTTAGAGTATATATCATAAAGACAAGGAAGTTTTCTGTATTTTAGTGTGTTAAAAGTATTTATCATCAATAGATATTAAATTTTAATAAAATATTTCTAACATATACTAATGTGATCTTATAATCTGTTAATATATTAAATTATGTAAATCATCCTCACATCCCTAGGCTAATCCCAAATTATTTTGAGTTGACAGAGGCATGTTAAATTTTTTTCAGTAGTGATATTTTAGCATCTTAAAAACTTCAAATAATGCTATTAAAATTAGTTGAGCAATGTTTCATTTACTCTGAGGAAACATGAATTAAAAATGCATTTTTAAGTTAGTTGAAAAATAGTTGTTACTAATTAAAGATATGCTTTCATTGGATCTTTTTAAATTAATGTGACATATTAGAGAAATAATGCCTGATTTTGCAGAATATTAGTCATTCAAAGAACAAAACAAATAAAAATACTGATAGACACATACTTGTATTTTATGTTGTTCAGAAAACCTATGTATACTCTATTTTCAAATAAAAATATTTATTGATCATAGTATTATATGACAATAATAATTAATATTACAAAAGTCATTCAAGAAGGCTTTCATATCCTAGTATGAACTAGAACACTCTAAAATTATCAGCTAGTAAATATTTTTACTATTTAATAAGTGCATATTTAATAAAAACATATTTCAATAACACAGTATGACATAATTTTCCATAGTGCAAGTCACTGTAAGCACACACATATTTCTATACTTGAGTAGAGAATGTTACCCAATAAATTAAAAAGCAATGGGTTAATGGATATGCACCAGAATGAAGGGCAGTGATATGTTTAAGATGTATTGATAATTTTTCAGTTGAACTCACTAAAGAGAATGGACCAAGTTAATAGCACACACACTACTTTTGTTCTATATTCAGCAATCTCCCCACTTTCAAATATACAAAAGATAAAATTTTCTGAGCAATCTAATTATTTAAAACATAATTTCAAATTTCCAAAATAGTCCCATTATCAGTTTTGAAAATTTTCATAGGTCTAATTTAATATTGTCACATAAAATGTGTAATGCAATTTTTAATTAGATTCTTCAGCTAAGGAAGATCACATGATCTGTGTGTAGGATTATCTTATTGCTTATATTTAATAGTTGCATCTTAATTCTTCTATTCATAATTCCCAGTGATTTGGGTCTTATTTGGAAGTAATGCTATTCAAATTACTTTCCTTACTTCATGCATTTTTAGGTTCTTTTTTTCTCCTCAATCAATTTATCTTATTCTTATAGTTACCAACTTTTTCCCTGCAGTGTCACTTGTTTTCATTGTAATTGATTGTTTACATTGCAAATTTTAACATTTTAATTATACTTTCAGATAATTTTATCCATGAATAATATTTTCCTCAATAATGTTGTTTTTCAAATTATATTTCATATATATAATAGACTCAAGGTAGTTGTGTTTAAGACTGATTACTACAAAACAGTTATCTTTGTGGTTTGAAACAATATTATATAGAAAGTGAACCAAAAGGAAAAAATATAAACACAATGTTTATTCCTAAAAATAGTATTAACTTTCAAAAATTTAGATATGCAGAGATAATGAAAATGTTCAGAGAAAGTAAACAACCATGAAGATAGAAAGATATAAGCTACTTGAAGAAGAGGGGAGGGTGAGTGTACAATGCAAAGGCCACCAGACCTGGGGGCAGAATGGGGAAATGACTCCCCATCAGTTAAGCAAAGAGTTAAAGGCACTCCTAAAAGCCACAGCACTTTTCAGAAAGAAGAACAAAGTAGAAAGGATCACAATACCTGATATCAAACTGTATTACAAGGCCTCTGTAATCTAAACAGTATGGCACTGGAATAAGAACAGATACACAGACCAATGGAACAGAATAGAGAGCCCAGAAAAAAATCCAACTCTTTATGGCCAATTAATATTTGGCAAAGGGGGAAGAAGCATAAAATGCAGTAAAAATAGCCTCTTCAACAAGTGGTCTTGAGAGATCTGGACAGCTACATGCAGAAAAAATGAAACTTGACCACCAACTAACAATACACAAAAATAAATTCTAGGTGGATAAAAGACTTAAATATAAACTGTGACACCATAAAAGTCCTAGAGGAGAACATAGGCAGGAAAATCCCAGATATTCCATGCAGCAATATTTTTACCAATATGTCCCCTTGAGCAAGAGACATAAAGGAAAGAAAAAACAAATGAAATCTCATTACAATAAAAAGCTTCTGCACAGCTAAAGAAAAGAGCATTAAAGTCAAAAGAGAACCAAACATATGGGGAAACATATTTACAGATAATACCCTGGGCAAAGGTCTGATCTCCCAAATATATAAAGAACTCACATGACTCCACTCCAGGACCACAAACAACCCAGTTAAAAAATGAGCAAAAAACCTAAATAGACACTTCTCCAAGAAGGACATACAGAGGGGCCAGACACTTGAAAAGATATTCAGCATCACTAGGCATCAGAGAGATGCAAATTAAAACCACAATGAGATACCACTTCATACCAGTAAGAATGGCCATCATAAACAAATCAACAAACGAGTGTTGGAAAGGTTGTGGAGAAGAGAGGACCCTAATGCACTATTGGTGGGAATGCAGACTAGTGAAGCCACTGTGGAAAACAGTATGGAGTTTCCTGGAAAAACTAAAAATGGAACTGCCTTTTGACCCAGCAATACCACTGTTGGGATTATACCCTAAGGACCCTGAAACACAAATTCAAAAGAACTTATGTACCCAATGTTCATACCAGCACAATTCACAATAACCATGTGCTGGAAGCAACCTAAGTGCTCATTAATAAATGAGTGGATCAAAATACTATGGTACATTTACACAATGGAATACTATGCAGCAGAAAGGAAGGAAGGATCTCCTACCCTTTGTGACAGCATAGATGGAACTGGAGAGCATTATGCTAGTGAAACAAGCCAAGTAATGGGAGAGCATAATTGGGAGAAAAGGGGGAAGAGTCATCAAAGAACATGTATAAAGCACACATGGACAAAGCCAAAGGGGGGGGTAGGATCCAGGGTGGGAGTCATGGATGAGTGGGGCATGGAGGCATGATGTAGTGAAAATGGAAACAGATGTACTTGAACAACAATAAATAAATAAATAAAGACATACATACATACATACATACATACATACATACATACATACTGAAAGTTAAAAAAAGAGTTAATGACAGGGAGGAGCCATTGCAGTACATGGCAAACAGACCCTACTGAACAATAAAGTTCCCTGTGAGGTAGCAAACCCAGAAGCCTAAGAGAACAGCTCCTCCTTTATCCACAGGAGATCTCTGCAAATATTAGGAAGCATCCAATTGATTCTATTGACTAATGACATAGATATTGATATGTAAAACTAACATAAGTTAACAGAATTAGAATAATTTTAAATAAAGATTGGTAACATTGGAAAAATAACACATAAATTGTGGATTTACCAAGTATAAAAGACAAAGAATGAAAAAAAATCCAGGTATTCATATGTATGACTTATATGATGAAGATTTTTTCTGAAATAAACTAAGTGTATATTTTAAAACAATGCAACATGTGTTAGAGAAAATATAGTTGAGATAAAAATTCCATAACTTCCCTTAGGGTTCACTCAGTGTTATCCATTCTATGAGTTTGAACAAATATTTAATGGCATATATTTATCATTATAATATCATACAAAGTCTTTTCACTGCCCTAAAAGTCCTCTGTGCTCTGCTTATTCATCTCCCCACCAACAACAACCCCCTGAAACTACTGATCTTTTTATTGTCTCCATAGATTTGCCTGTGTACAACTCTAACTGGGTATTTGAACTTGTCCTTATTTATATCTAAGAGTTGTTTTACTATGGATAGCAAAGGGACATGTGTTACATGCCTAAAGGGTAGACCTCTGTAAGTCAAGAGTGTGAAGGACAATAACTGAGCCAGTTATTTCTATAAATACACCATCTGGCTTTCCCATTTTATTGCTAACGAGTTATAATTGGAATTATTCCCTCTGTCTTTTAATCAGGACATTAAAAATACAGAAATAACTACATGATAATCTGGCATGCTGCACTAAGTGGAAAAGAGATTACTTAGAAAAGCACATTTATAGCTATCTTCAAATACACACATGGCCATCTTCAGTGGTTCTTTACTCTCCAACCTATTTCTTTTTGCTTTAAAAATTTGTTTTTCCTAAAACTTACACTTTAATTTAGGGATAATAGGAACATTTTGAATATATTTAATTTTAAAAACAAATGTACTATATTTTGATTTAATTTTAACAGTTGAGCAATAATTTTATTGTCCTAGGTTATATCCTCAATTAATAACTGAGGATATAATTAACATTAAAATTAATTTTAATTAATCCTCTAGTATATTTGAGAAGTTCAGGAAAATCTGTAATTCTGACAATTTGACATACTCTTTCTGTTCATAAAATCTTCACAAATATCTGATTTCTCTTCATAACTTTCCCTTTTCTTCCTTCTCTCTTTTTTATGATATGACTATATGAATTAGGCATCTATATAGTAACATATACTAATTTATATGTTACTCATGATTCATTTTAGATAAAATATAATTGTTTTGATAAAATACAGTAAAATCTAATTTTGTCAATTCAATATATTTAATTTGAAAAAAAACTCCTAGTGGACCAGTTTCTGAAAGATTATGTTTAAGGAAATTTAGGGGGGGAAGGAAACAAAAACTCTCTATTTTTCTGTTTCTAGAAGTTACATATGTATAATAAATTAGAATTTGCTAGTCTCATTTCAAGCATATCATGACCTGGAAGCAAATAATCCAGTTTTTGCATGATGTGTTGAGTGTGGCCTATTTTTTCTCATATTTGTTTGTAGACAATATTTATATTGCTTGGATGAATCTTTTTATTAATATATTATATTTGTGTTGTGTGTGTGCATGTGTGTATAAACAATTTCTTCTCCCCCATATTCTGGATTAATCAAGTAATTTTATTATCTTATTTCACTATTAATAGTTTTTTCATCTTTTTGAGACTGCATTACAGATTACACTATACATTCATGACAATACAATTATATTAAGTGACTACCTTTGTCACTACACCACATTATGAGTCTCATTGCACTTTAATTCCTTTGCCCCACCCCTACCTTTTTACTTCTTATCCATTATAATTATACATATATTTGCACAATATATTATTATTGTTTTAAACAATTAATATTCATTTAATCTTACTTGGATAGTCACCTTTTCTTGTGCTCTTCATTTCTTCTTATTTTAATGTGCTTTTATTTGGAACCATTCTCTTTCTGCCTAAAAACATTTCTTTAATATGTTTAGTGTACTTTTACTGAAGATAGAGTTTCTGTTTTTTGCTTACCTAAATGTATTTAGTTCTCTATTTTGGAGAATACCTTCTATAAGAATTAATTAAGGAAGGAGATAGTGAAAACTGGAGATATTCAAATCCCTAAGCAGAGAAACAAGCCAAGAAAACTATAATAACTTAATTTAAATTCAGTGCCTTAATAATAATCAGTATCTCCTTCACTTCTTTCTAAATTTTCTTTGTGGTAGTTTCTTTCTCCCCACTCATCTCTCTCTCAATTGCTACCTCATTAAGGACAACATTAATATAAATTTAGTTGAGCTTGAATTTCAACATTTTATGCTACCACACATAAATAGTTAAAATCAGAGGTAAATCTGCAATAGTCAATAACTATGCTCTAGTTCTCTTTTTATTATAACACAATCTACTCATGTTGCAGAATTTTAAGTTTTCAAATATAAGAAAAATACTGAAGAATTTTGGAGTACACTTTTCCTTATCTTAAAATAAGAACATTTACCTTTTTGTTTGTAGTCTGTAATGTTGTATCAATGAATTACTATTTATTGAACAACATATATTTCACACAGTAGATTTCATTAAAAACAATGTTAGCTGTTAAAGTAAAGTAGCTCAAATTTTACAATGTCAAAATTTTATTTAGGAAAACTAGTTCACAAACAATATTCTTGACTTTTTATTGTATTTATACAGTATTGAGGCTTATTCCATGCTGCTTTTTTAAAAAAGTATGTTTGAAGTTTTCTGTTTATATTGTATATTGGCAATGTTAACATTGTTGAATGTGTTGCTTTCACTTTTAGCTATATGTTATTATTTTATTATTCCTTACAGAATAAATGCAGATTTGAATTTTATCAATTTGAGCCCTGGATGCTGTGGCTTAGTCGATTGACTGCTGGACTGCAAACTAAAGTGTCACCACTTCAATTCCCAATCAGGGCACATGCCTAGGTTGAAGGCCAGGTCCCCAGTGTGGGGGCACATGAGGTAACTATACACTGATGTTTCTCTCCTTCTCTCCCTTCCCTTCTCTCTAAAAATAAATAAATAAAATCTTTTAAATTAAAAAAAAATCTGATCCATTTGATTTTTGGATTAATTTAATGCCTACATTTATTCAAATAACCCAGTTCTATAAAAAAGAAAGCTATGTGAGTCCAAGGTACTGAATAGTTATAAAAAGCAAATAATTTTCAGAGAATGAAATATATCATTTCTTGATAACAGTAAGATACATTGATATCTCAAGAACAAAATTTTCAACCTTTTTTTTCATCTTTTAACTTAATTGGACTGGTTTCAGACTAGTTTTACAGTAAACTATTGTCTCTGAACTTAGAGCATGAAATTAGTACCTATTAAAGAATCAGAAAAGTATAAAATATCCTAATAGAAGAAAATGATCTGCTTTCCATATTCTCTTATTTCAGTAAAATATGTTTTGCCTGATGTTTTCAAGTGGAGAAATAATCCAACAAAAGTATGAGATAATATAATAAATTAATGTTAAACCCAGTGCTACAATAATAATTAGTATCTCCATCTCATCTTCCTAAATTTGCTTTGTGATGGTGAGATACCAGCACGATTCCTTTCCTACTTCCCAAGATTCTTAGTTGATTTGGAGATTGTCAGGCTGATCTCTCAGCATGTTCTTCATCATTTGAGTTCAAAAAAATGCTGGTTAAAAAGCCAGTCAGCCTATCCCAGGAAGGTTTTCAAACCAGGGTTTACACTAGAATATTTAACACACACCTTTACTAGGTTAAGGAGCCAATATTAAAGTAGACAATGAAGAAATAGCTAGATGAGGCTGTCTCAGAAATGATGTTTTATATTTCTTTTTTTTTCATTTCTAGATGTTTTATATTTCTGTCATACCTAGGAATATCCTTCTACAACGAATAATGTTTTCAGGGTTTTTTTTTAAATTGGTTCTTCCTGAAAAGGCTGGGTTTCTGAGAGGCTATCCCTGGGAATTCTTCTCTCCCACCTCATGCTCTCACCAAAGAATTTCATCCTTTCCCAATTCTTTAAATACTATCTTTATGAAGATTACTTCTAAATTCTTATCCTTAATCAAAATGTTTCCTCTGAGCTCAAACCTTGAATATCCAAAGGACTATTTGCCATTTCCAATCAGACGTCTTCCAGAAATCACAATAAAGATATATGTGTTAATATATATAAAACAGAAACCTTGACTTTTCCAATAACTGACTTCCTACTTTATGTCTCCCCCATCAAGTTAAATATTATCACTATCCATTGGTGCAAGAAAACCCATAACTGAAATATCCACAAGTCCTTGATTCATCTAACCACATATTCATTAGAAAACAAAGTAGTATTTTTCTCTATCATGAGTTTAAATAAATCTACCATAAAGGTTCATGATACATGATGGGGTGAGGTGAAAGATTAAGTCCTATTTTGCTTATTGCAAAGAAAAGAATCAATGGTTGACAGTTCTAATGAGATAGGTTTTGGTTCATTAGAATGAAATTCTACATAAGTCAGCAATGTCAAAATAGTATTTCTGCCCTGATCCTCTTTTAAAGTATAATTCAAGTTTTACCTCCCTTTTCTCATCATTACTGCTGTCTGCTTCATCCATGACTTTTTTCAGGGATCATTACACAAAATAACCTTTCTCTCAACTTCTACATTTGTTCCCCTCTCATCTAACATTAGACAATAATGAAACCAACCTTCTCATATCTCAATCATGTCACATCACTCACTACTAACTAAAATATTTCCATGCTTTGTGATTGTACCTGTACTTAAATGAGATCACACTTCACACCATGGTTCATTATATGATTTTAGCACTGCCTATTATCATAAAACTTATTTTATTCACTCTCAGCCTCCCTTCTTTATCAGAAATCATGTTTCTCTTAATAAAATAATTTGGATACAAAAAGAATTATTTCTCAGATATGTTTTCACCATTTTCATGATTAGTTCCTTTTCTTTTTTTTCATCTTGAGCTTAAATTCACTTTGTAGAGATCTCCCCTGAGAAACTAACGAAAACCTCTATTGTTTTCTCAATTCCTTTTGTTTTAATCATGCATGACAGATGCTTCACATTCCCACTTTCTCCATTGCAAGGCTAGCTTTTAAGTAGAAAACTAGTGATATGGCCAGCATCCTAGAGCAGCATCCTTCATATGCATATATATATATTGGATTACTGCGTTGAAATCTGAATTTTTTTTCTTTTTTTAATTTTAATTGTTGTTCTTGTACAGTTACCTGTCTTTTACTCCCATCCCAGCCCACCGCCACAAACTTTCCCACCTCCCATCCATATCCACCTCCCCCCCTTGTTTTTGTCCATGTGTCTTTCATACTTGTTGCTCCAAACCCTTCCCCTTTCCCCCTGAAATTCCCTCCCCTCTCCCTTCCAGTGACTGTCAGCCTGTTCCCAATTTCAGTATCTTTGCTTACATTATGCTTGTTTGTTTGTTTTTTTTTATTAGGTTCCTGTTAAAGGTGAGATCATATGGTATTTGTCTTTCACTGCCTGGCTTATTTTGCTTAGCATAATGCTCTCTAGTTCCATCCATGCTGTCGCAAAGGGCAGGAGCTCCTTCTTTCTTTCTGCTGCATAGAATTCCATTGTGGAAATGTACCATTGTTTCTTGATCCATTCATTTACTGATGGGCACCTAGGTTGCTTCCAACATTGGCTATTGTAAATTGTGCTGCTATGAACATTGGGGTGCATAGGTTCTTTTGGGTTGGTGTTTCAGGGTTCAGAATATAATCCTAGCAGTGGAATTTCGGGTTCAAAAGGTAGATCCATTTTTAGTTTTCTTAGAAAATTCTATACTGCTTTCCATAGTGGTTGTACCAGTCTGCAATCCCACCAACAGTGCACTAAGCTCCCCTTTTCTCCACAACCTCTCCAACACTTGTTTGTTGCTTTGTTTATGATGGCCATTCTGACTGGTGTGAAGTGGTATCTCATTGTGGCTTTAATTTGCATCTCTCTAATAGCTAGTGATGTTGAGTATCTTTTCATGTGTCTCTGGATCCTCCATATGTCCTCCTTGGAGAAGTGTCTGTTCAAGTCATTTGCCCATTTTTAATGGGGTCACTTGTTTTCTTAGAGTGGAGTTGTGTAATTTCTTTATATATCTTGGAGATTAAACCCTTGTCTGAGGTATCATTGGAAAATATGGTTTCCCATACAGTTGGTTCTCTTTTTATTTTAGTACTGTTTTCTTTAGCCATGCAGAAGCTTTTTATTTTGATGAGATCCCATTTGTTTATCCTTTCCTTTATGTCCCTTGCTTTAGGGGACATATCAGTAAAAATGTTGCTGCGTGAAATATCTGAGATTTTCCTGCCTATGTTCTCCTCTAGGACTTTAATGGTGTCATGGCTGATATTTAAATCTTTTATCCACCTTGAATTTATTTTTGTGTATGCTGTAAGTTGGTGCTCAAGTTTCATTTTTTTGCATGTAGCTGTCCAGTTCTCCCAACATCACCTGTTGAAGAGGCTATTTTTACTCCATTTTATATTGCTGCCCCCTTTGTTGAATATTAATTGACCATAGAGAATTGGGTTTATTTCTGGGCTCTCTGTTCTATTCCACTGGTCCATGTGCCTGTTTTTATGCCAGTACCAGGCTGTTTTGATTACAGTGGCCTTGTAATACAGTTTGGTGACAGGTATTGTTATCCCTCCTACTTTGTTCTTCTTTCGCAAAATTGCTGCAGTTATTCTAGGTCGTTTATGGTTCCATATAAATTTTTGTGGTGTTTGTTCTATGTCTGTGAAATATGCCATTGGTACTTTAACAGGTATTGCATTGAATCTGTAAATTGCTTTGGGTACTATGGGCATTTTGATTATGTTAATTCTTACCATCCATGAACATGGTATATATTTCCACTTGTTTGTGTCTTCCTTGACTTCTTTCTTCAGTGTTGTGTAGATTTCTGCATACAGATCTTTTACCTCCTTGGTTTGGTTTATTCCTAGGTATTTTATTTTTCTTTTTGCTATATCAAATGGGATTTTTTTTTCTTGATTTCTGTTTCTGCTGTTTCATTGTTGGCATACAAAAATGCCTTTGATTTCTGGATATTGACTTTTATCTGGCTGTGTAACCAAATTCATTTATTAGGTTGAGCAGCTTTTTGGCTGAGTCTATAGGATTTCTATGTACACTATCATGTCATCTGCAAACAATGATAGTTTTGTTTCCTTTTTTCCACTTTCGATGACTTTTATTTACTTGTCTAATCACCGTGTTTAAGGCTTCCAATACTATATTGAATAGAAGTGATGAAGTGGGTATCCTCGTCTTGTTCCTGATCTTAGTGGAAAAGATTTTAGTTTTTGCCCTTTGAGTATGATGTTGGCTGTAGGACTCTCATGTATAGCCTTTATCATGTTGAGGAATGCTCCCTCTATTCCCACTTTGCTGAGTTTTTTTTCTCATAAATGGGTGCTGTACCTTATCACATGCTTCTTCCACATCCATTGATATGATCATGTGATTTTTGTCTTTGCTTTTGTTTATGTGATGTATTACATTTACTGATTTGCGAATATTGAACCATCCTTGCATCCCTGGGGTGAATCCCACTTGGTCATGGTGTATGATCTTTTTACCAAGATTCAGTTTGCCAATATTTTGTAGAGGATTTTAGTGTCTATGTTCATCAGCGATATTTGCCTGAAGTTCTCTTTCTTTGTTGTGTCTTTATCTGATTTGGGGATTAGGATGATGCTGGCTTCATAAAAAGAGTTTGGGAGTCTTCCATCATTTTGGATTTTTTTGAATAATCTGTGAAGGATAGAGGTTAGCTCTTCCTTAAATGCTTTGTAAAATTCTCCTGTGAAACCATCCGGTCCAGGGCTTTTGTGCGTTGGGAGTTTTTTGATTACTGCTCAATTTCATCTGCTGTTATTGGTCTCTTCAGGCTTTCTGCTTCTTCTTCATTGAGTTTTGGAAGATTATACTTTTCTAGAAACTTGTCCATTTCACCTAGGTTTTCAAATTTTTTGGCATACAGTTCTTCATAGTAATTTCTTACAATCCTTTGTATTTCTGTGGTGTTAGTTGTAACATCTCCTCTTTCTTCTCTGATTGTCTTTATGTGGGTACTCTCTCTTTTTTTCTTGATGAGCCTGCTTAAAGGCTTTTCAATTCTGTTTATCTTTTCAAAGAACCAGCTCCTGGATTCATTGATCCTTAGAATTGTGCTTTTAGTCTCTATGTCACTTAATTTTTTTCTGATCTTGGTTATTTACTTCCTTCTACTTGCTTTTGGCTGTCTTTATTGTTCTTCAAGTTCTTGTATGCATATGGTTAAGTTGTTTGTTTGAAATGTTTCTATCTTTTTTAGGTAGGCCTGTATCACTATGAACTTCTCTCTCAGGACTGCCTTTGCTGTGTCCCATAAGTTTTGGGTTGTTGTGTGTTCATTTTCATTTGTTTCCAGTAACTTTTTGATTTCCTCCCTAATTTCATTCTTGATCCATTCATTGTTTAATAACATGCTATTCAATCTCCATGATTTTGAGGACTTTGGGTTTTTCCCCTTGGGGATGATTTCTAGTTTCAGTCCCTTGTGGTTGGAGAAAATGTTTGGTATGATTTCAATTTTCTTGAATTTGTTGAGTCTTGTTTTGTGTCCTACATGTGGTCTATCTTTGAGAATGTTCCATGTGCATTTGAAAACAATGTGTATTTAGGTTTTGGGGAATGAAGGGCTCTATATATATCAGTTAAGTCCATTTCATCTAGAGTGTTGCTCAATGCCACAATATCTTTGTTGATATTTTGTTTGGAAGATCTGTCCATTTTTGACAGTGGGGTGTTAAAATCCTGTACTATAATTGTGTTGCTGTCAATATCTTTCTTGAAGTCCTCTAAGATTTTCTTGATGTATTTATGTGCTCCTATGTTGGGTTCATATATATTTACAATGTTTCTGTCTTCTTGGTGGATTCTTCCCTTGAGTATTATGAAGTGACTTTCTGGGTCTCTCTTTATGGCTCTTCCTTTGAAGTCTATTTTGTCTGATATGAGTATTGCTACCCTGGCTTTTTTTTCCCTGTCCATTTGCTTGGAAAATTTATTTCCAGCTCTTCACTTTGAGTCTGTGTAGGTCTTTTGTCCTGAGGTGGGTCTCTTGTAGGCAGCATGTGTGGGTCATGCTTTCTTATCAATTCTGCTATTCTATTCCTTTTGATTGGAGTATTTAATCCATTTATGTTTAAGATTATTATTGATATGAACTTATTCATTGCCATTTTCGTGCTTGTGTTCTTCTCTCTCTCTCTCTCTCTTTTTCTTCCTTTCCTTAAAGCAGTCCCTTTAGCATCTCTTGCAGCACTGGTTTGGTAGAGGTGTATTCTTTGAGACTTCTTTTGTCTGGGAAGATCCTTATTTGGCCTTTATCTTGATTGAAAGCTTTGCTGGGTAAAGTAATCTTAGTTGCAGGCCTTTGGTTCTCATTACTTGGAATATTTTTTGCCATTCTCTTCTGGCTTGGAGTGTTTCCATGAGAAGTCAGTTGCTAATGTAATTGGGGCTCCCTTGTATGTTACTTCCTTTTTCTCCCTTGCTGCCTTTAAGATTCTCTCTTTGTCTTGGAATTTTGCCATTTTAATTATGATGTGTCTTAAAGTGGGCCTCTTTGGGTTCCTCTTGAATGAGACTCTCTGTGTTTCCTAGATTTGTGTGACTTTTTCTCTCATCAAATTAGGGAAGTTTTCCATCATTACTTTTTCAAATAGGTTTTCTATCCCTTGCTCTTCTCCTTCTTGTATCCCTATTAT
>PVKU01011828.1:0-40208 GCA_004027475.1 Anoura caudifer
CTTTATCTTCCCTTCCATTCTAAATGACAGCTTTGCTGGATAGAGCAATCTTGGATGTAGGTCTTTGACTTTCATGACTTGGAATACTTCTTTCCAGCCCCTTCTTGCCTGGAAGGTCTCTTTTGAGAAATCAGCTGACAGTCTGATGGGAACTCCTTTGTAGGTGACTGTCCCCTTATCCCTTGCTGCTTCTAGAATTCTCTCCTTCATTTTAATCTTGGGTAATGTAATTATGATGTGCCTTGGTGTGTTCCTCCTTGGGTCCAACTTCTTTGGGACTCTCTGAGCTTCCTGAACTTCCTGGAAGACTATTTCCTTTGTCAGCTTGGGGAAGTTCTCCTTTATTATTTGTTGAAATAAGTTTTCCACTGGTTGCTCTTCTTCTTCCCCTTCTGGTGCCCCTATAATTCGGATGTTGGAATGTTTAAAGATGTCCTGGAGGTTCCTAAGCCTCTCCTCATTTTTTTGAATTCTTGCTTCTTCCTTGTTTTCTGTTTGGTTGTTTCTTTCTTCTTTCAGGTCTATTCCATTGATTTGAGTCCCAGTTTTCCTCCCATCTCTGTTGTTTCCCCATGCGTTTTTCTTCATTTCACTTATTGTAGCCTTCACTTAGCATAGCCTTCATTTGTTCTGCTAATTTGTGACCAAAATCAACCAATTCTGTGAGCATCCTGATCAGTAAGGCTTTGAATTGTGCATCTGATAGGTTGGCTATCTCTTCATCACTTAGATAAATTGGCTCTGGAGCTTTGATTTGTTCTCCGGTTTGAGCCATTTTTATTTCTGGGTTTTATTTTATTTTATTTTAATTTTTTTTTGGTCTAGTCACGGCTGTTACATAGTGAGGGATGGAGCCTTAGGTGTTCCCCAGGGCGGGGCAGCCCAGTCGCTGGGTAGTGATGCTGTATGTGAGCGCAGGTCCGAAAGTAAACAATGGCCCTTGCTCTGCTCACTCCTGGATTCCAGTCCCCTCTTCTGCTTCCCCTTTGCCTGGATTATCTGCACGTGAATGTGGGACCACCTGGTCAGCCAACTGCCCTGCGCAGCCTCACTGGGTCTGCACAGCTGCCACCCCGTGCCCAGGGACCGCCAGCCACTGCCTCTGCACCTGGGATCTGCCAGCCACTGCTGTCTGTGAGCCCAGCCCCCACCTCTGCTTTTTCCTGCCGTGACTCCACCCCTCTTACCGGTCTGGATGAATGGTTGTTGGACTTCCAAACAGTTCGATTTTCTGAGTTCTGGTTCTTTTCTTGTTTCTAAATCTTTGTTGTCCTTAATTTTGGTTGTGAGAGGAGGCACAGTGTGTCCGCCTATGCCTCCATCTTGGCCAGAAGTCTCCCCTTGGATAATTTTAATCTGTGTGATTTTGATGAATAAACCATAACTCTGATTGTTTAAAAGCATTTATTTAAGCAAAAGGCATTGTGACCTAGAAGGCAGAGATTCAGGTAGCAACCCAAACTGTGCTTCAAGAGAGCAAAGAAAGCTGAAGCTTATAAAGGCAAACACCACAAATTGCAACAAATAAAACTTTTCCTATTGACATGAAGTGATGGCTGATTCAGAAAGGGTTGTTCAAGGCTGGGTAATGTAATTCTGAGGTAAGCATATAAATGAAAACAAGGTTGGGGAGAGGTTTGGAGAGTGAGCAAGTTCCAGGATGTACCCATATTTTGCCATGCATAATGTGCACCCACTTTTTTGGACCAAACTTTCAGGGAAAAAATATTTTGTTTTAATTTTTTAATTAAATTTTTATTTATATACAAAACCAATTATCATATTCCAGGGTATTATTTTACATAGATATCATTATTGTTTTCTAGAGTTACACTTTTAATATATAAGCATAAATAAAAGAATTAAAAACATTTATATAGATACAGAATTAGTACTACCCATGTATAATGTACATCCTTATTTTTCCCTCAAAACTTTGGGCAAAAAAGTGCACATTATACATGTCAAATACGGTACTTTTACAGTAAGCATGAAAGTTCCAAAGTCCAAACATAATCTGGGTGCAGATGTGGGTATGTCCGACTCTCCTAATGACCTCCTGACTCCATTTTGGTGCTACCTGATATTAGCGACTCTTAGATATTTCAGTTTATAGGATAGAGGCTGTCAACACCCCTATTTTACAGATAAAGATAACAGGGACAATTAGGTAAAATAACTGGCTCAGAGTTACAAAGTTGCATTAGTAAATGGCTGAGCTGAAATTCAAACCCAGACACCCACAGTCATGCACCAGCTCAGTATCAGTGGATGTCCTAAAGGAAAGCAAGGTAAGAGGAGATACAAATCATTGAGAACACCTAACTGTGGCCAGTAGTACCACCTGATCTTATACAAGAAAATTATCATAACAGTGTGAACTCTGGAACCAGACAGATCTATGTTCAAATCTTTATTTCACCCCTTACAAGCTGTGTGTTCTTGACAAGGCATTGAATATCTCTGAGCCTCAAATTATTCAATGTTATTTTAAGGGGTACAAATCATGTGTACAAATCACCTACCACCCTTGTACATACCAAGATGTTATCAAATATTATTATTGTCTATGCCCTCTATATTTTAAAAATATGGTATCTACTACTCCACCCCATCCCAATGTAGAAGTTAACATCATACCTATAGCACAGAAGGGGATACATATAGAGAAAGTAATTTACACAGAACTGACACCAGGTTAACCCAGGGCAGGAACTAAAATCCAAAATTTCCCAGTGTCCAGCCCAATCATTTGTAACTTTCAGCCTCCTCTTTCAAATTCTTAAACTGTTACTCTTCTTCTTAAGTCTGCCTTTCTCACTCAAAGAAAAAAGCAAACATTTGTAACCAATGTCATATGAAAACTAGACAGATTTCCTGAGTGACAACATGCTCCTCTTTAATTTTCTGGGGGAGATTGGTTCCTGCCAACCAACCGGCAGAGAAAAAGGTGACAGCACACCACATAAGTGCAAGTATCAGTGGGTGGATAAGTGTCAGAAACAAAGAAAACTCTTTAAAATATTAAATACAAACTCATTTTCTGATGGCTGCCGATAAGATGAAAGAGTTTACCATCCACAGGGACTATGACAGTGATGAATGAAACCATTCTGGAACTGTGAAGGAAAGTGGCCTCTGAGAAGGGGTAAGGCATCTGAGGGAGCAGGAGGTTGCTGTGGGTGGGGGAACAGGAAGAGAATGAGAACTAGTTATGTGTGGGCTGAAGCATTTTCAGTGGCAGAACAAAAAAAATAGAAATAATATTGCTGCTGGTACTTAAAAAGCTCAGGCAGTCATCAATTCCCACCCACACCTAGTCCCCCACATTGCAAAATCAGGGAAGCTGTGGCTTCAAAGCTGTGGCATGAGGGGAATGGGTAAGATGCATTTTGACAAATGAAATTAAGCAGGGTCAGTTATCAAATCACAAAAGGAGAAAAAGGACCCCATGGCAGGGTCAGTATAATGGATTATGTAATCAGTGAGTGCACAACCTGCTATCTCTCAGCACTTAAGATGGTCTATTACTGAAGGACTGGAGAAATTTGAAAGACATGTTCCATGTTCTTTTCACTTCCTAGTTAAAAGACTAAGTACTGCCAGAAATAAAGCGATCCTGAGTCATAGAATTGAAAAAAAAATTGTTGAAAGTGGAAGGTGAGTTATGCAAATGGGTTTGTTTCTCATAAATGGAAATAAAGAATCCTGGCTCTCTACAATTCTCTAAAAGCTACTGGGGAAGACAAAGAACTCTGCACACTTCATTTTTAAGTATTTGACTATTTCAATGAGTATAAGCTAGCGTTTTAGGTTCACTTTCCCCTTTATCCCTAAACTTAGGTTTGGTATTTATGTTCCTCAAGCAAAGCTACATCATATCCCTTGAAATCCTTTCATTTGCTCTGCAAGCATTTATCATACTTTTACTGGGTGACAAGTATTATGTCAGATACTATAGGATTGGAGAGTGTGGAAGCAAGAATAAAAGAGATTCCTTGCCCTCAGGGAATTTTAGAGACTATTTAGGAAGGCAACATCAACAGGCATTAAGCAGGTAAATCCCAAATCAAGGTGAACTTACCAACAATTCTAGAGTAACTTGATAATACACAAGAAACCCCAAGGCTAGATGGCAAATGAAAGGGGCAACCAGAAAGTGAAGGCAACTCTGAAAAACAAGAAAATCTCATTGGCTAAAGTGGTCCTGGAACACATATGAGAGAGCATGAGCCTTACATCATGGGTAAGATCTGTACAGGAATTGGTAAAGGAGAAAAACCATTCCCAAGTGGGAAGATCTTTCTATTGTATTACAAATTTCTCCTCTTTGATCCCTTAATTCCTAGATTGATGAACTAAAAGAAAAAATCTAAAAGGCCAAGTTTTCTACACCTTTCAAAACTCCTTTAAATAGCCATATGATCTACCTTTTTGCCTTTTAAATTCAAATCTCCATTTCTTAGTTTTCAATATTTTCCTACTAGAGTGGTCTTCAAACCTGAGCATGCATCTGTATAACATGGGGGCCTTATTAAACAAACAGCTACCTGTCTGATTCATCCCACCTAGGTCAGAGCCTTAAGCCAGATTCCTCCTCAGGTGAAATCCCTAGGTAGTCAAAAACAGGCATGCTTTAAGAAACACTAGTGCTACTCCAACCAAAAATGTACCCCATAACAGAAGCCCCTTGACAGCATTAAGCCAGGATGAATTTGGAGAATAAAAATACAGGCATTTCGGATGTGATCCCACATCCTTACCATTACCCTCAACCTCCAGCACAAAAATAGTCACAAAGACTTTTTAAAAGATCAAAAAGAACACACAGACATACATGCATACTCACAAGATAAAGAAGAACACCAAACTGATATTGAAAAATTGGCCAAGGTTTACTTGAAAACCCACAAAGTTCACATAGGTTCAAAGTCCAACAGAAAAATATAGCCTCCCATCACAGCTGTTGGGCTAGCTGTTTTGTCCTGAGCAGCGACATCAGGGCTATCAATCTAGTAGCAACTAATAAAAGAAAAATACACTTTTAGATCTCCAAAACCTAGTGCATCATATCTAGAATAGCAGAAACCATGAATCCATTTCTACCTCCCCTGAGGTTAGAGAAAATAGCTCAGTACTTAACCTATATTTCCTAGGCTAGCCAAATAATCTTTCTAAAGCACAGCTCTGAGCAAGGCACTGACCATTCCAAACCATGCCACTGGTAACCCACTGTCTACTCTATAGAATAAATGTCAACCTCTTAATCTGACAATCAAATTCCTCCTTCATCTGACCCCCAAACAATACTTTCTACTGTTATTTCCATATCCCATATACCTGTAACACCAGACTATTTCCATTGTACAGACCTGTGCTGGACTTTTGCACCTCTCTTGGCATAGAACATGCTAGTACCTGCACCCAGAATGCCCACAATTCCTACTCTTTCTCCCTGCCTCCAGATGCCCTTTGGAGACTTCCCCAGCCACTACTCAAAAGTAATTTCCCTCTCATTGGTGCTTTCACCATATTTGGTATCTCTCTCGTGGCACTCAGTACATTTGCCCTGCTTTATATATGATTATGTATGTCTCTTGTCTCTCCTATTAAATTTTAAGCCCCACGAAATAGATGCCATGTCTTATCCCTCACAGTACCCAATGCTGCAACTGACTAGATTAGTGAATTATTTTGTGCTGGTGTAGAAAGGGTTAAACACAGACTGCCATAATAACTGACAGATGGTCTCAGAAAATTTTTTCATCAGCAGAACTGGCAATTCTCCAATAAGTACAGACTGAATCTTGCTAATAAAGCACATTTTCCTATGGATATTATGTTACTTTTTCATTTTTTGATGATAAAAATCATTTGAAATTTCTGAGAAATGGTAGTGTGATGATAGCAGCCAAGTTTGATGGTCCAAGCTGTTTTCAATCCATTCTTCACTTCATTTGCACTAACTTTTATTTAAGCCTTTGATTTAGTTAAGATAGCAATCTGGTATTTGAGACACAGGACAAGCAATCTTGGTTGAACTGTATTAGAGATGCTCTCCACTCTGGTTTAGGTATAATGTAAAAAGAGAAATCCCCCATATTAGGCAGGATTATTGAGAACACTCTCAAAGCCTTACCCATGTTACAGAACCCTCTGGAAAACCCTAGAGAAGTTGGAGATGCTTACTCTCCTCAAGGAGCTCACACTCTAGTTAGGGTCCCATAATGAACATGCTCATGTTTTTTTATGACAAAAGTCAACTGTTAACAGATCATTATGATGATAAGTGGGCACTGGGTTCAGGGTTGACCTTAAACACAGGTTTAATGGACAGTTGCCTATACCATGTGGTGCAAGAGCCAAGGAAAATGTCTGTACATCAGCTTGCCTTAGTACCTGGAATTCAATTATTCCCTAAAGTTAAAGCACTAAGAACACTTATTTAAAATGCAAACATTCCTAGAGCCAGAATTTTGATGAATAATTGCATGGACAACTCTTCACAAATATGTAAGCCAGTGAGAAAGCAGACATCTGCTGAACAGAAAGGAAGTGCAAACCATTGCTACGTCTGATGGGCACTTAAGGCCACTGCTTTGGTCCTCTCTATGCCACTCACCACCATATGAAATATTTTGAATGCCTTTAGCCCCATCCTCAAGGATGTCTCAGTCTACTGGGGAAGACAGATATGTAAATCAGTAATTTCAATATAATGGGGTAAGTGACAGAAGTATACACAGGTGTCATGGAACTCAGATAAGAAACACAGTCCCCTCTGAAGTGGTTGGAAAATGCTTCTTAGAGGAGGTGATATCTGAGGTGTGTCTTGAAATATTATATGAACAGGAATGGTGAAAACATTGTCCCAGGCAGAATGATTTACATAAACAAGTACCTGGGGCAGCCTTTTGTATGCATAAATGGGTAGTAGGGGAGCAAAAACAGAATGATCTGTAAGCCATTCAATATTACTGCAGAATCAAGTGTAAGGCATAAAGTAGGAAGAGTTGAGATGGATCATGGCAAGAGAGATCATGAAAGGCTTTGTACATCATGTCAAGGAGGTTGGAATTAATGTTAGACTTAATAGGAAAGATTAGAGGGTTTTAGGCAGGGGAATGAGACGATCAGATTTATGTTTAGGAAAATCAATGGAGCACAACTAACAGGCTGGTTCAATAAGCCCAGATACTACCCCTTTTGCCTTTCCCTTCTTCCCCTCCCTCCTGCACACTTCCCTTCTTCCTCTGCTGCCTTCAAACCAGTCAGTGACTCAGGCCTGCCCTTGGTCCCTGGTGAATTGCAGGTGGCTCTCTAGGTCAGAGGGAGAAGTTTCCAACACTGGGTTTTTCTCTTCATGGAAAATATTTAAACACCTTGGCACCTAGATGCCATCCACAGTGATGGCTATAGGGTGGGTTACAGAGGGAACAGCAAAACTTACCCCCTCACTAGGATGAGGCTATTACCTAAAAATCTCACAAAGACCTTCCTTAGGGGCCTCCTCTATTCGGTGTGACAAAAATTGTTTGAGTTCAAATAACCTCTGCTATTTGAATAGAGCAATAGAGGAGTTTAGAATGGAAGTAAATCCATGTTCTTTGCTCATTTATCACAGAAGCCCTGTTTTCCTTTCCCCCTCTATTTTACAAAGCTCTGGTAAACATTTGATTTTTCCTTAATAATTCCTTACTATCTCCCTTTTTGCTCCAGCAAGCTGCCTGCAAGCAGCTCGCCATTTAACTTGGGCACTTTCTCATAATCGATTTTTCACCTTAGATATCATATTTAACTGCAAAATACCTGAGAAAAAATAGTCCAGGCTGGAGGTTAACACCTTCAGTCTGAGTAATACTGCCACCCAATGGTGATATGTAGGAGAATCTTAGAGTGAAGTTGACCTTGCTCCCATCTCAGCTCAGCTTGGATGGAGGCATTGCCAATTCATACCCAATAAGAGGCTCCAGTAGCTGTCCTTGAGATGGACCAAACTTAACATAGTGTTTTCCCCAAGTAGAATGAACCACAGGCACAAAGGCATTTGATGCAGAGAAGATTGTATGATACATTCTTTTCTCTTCATCGGTCCTTACAAATGGCATCTGTTATACTGGGCACATTGGACATGTCTTAGCAGATTGCATTAGTGAGGCAGCAAAAGCTAGGAGAGACAACAGTTACCCGAATTCCTGTGGAGACAAAAAGCCAACTCCAAACAGTCTCTGGATAAGATTGTGTCTTATCTCCCATGAGTATTTAATTAATATTTCCTGCATGCTCAGGCAAAAGCCCACTAGTGCACTCAGGTGATTACAATCTAGGTGTTCCGAGTGACAACACTCATATATAAAAAAAGAATAGAACTCAATCAACAACCAACTCGAAAGTGCCCAGCAATATGACATCAAGGCAAGTAACATGAGGTGGGGATCAAGAAGAAGCCTTCAAAGGAGAGACTGGTGAAGTTTCAGGTGGAGGACAAGTAACTAAAAAACCTATCATTAATTGAATGTTTAGTATGTTTCAGGAACTATGCCTTCACGTTATTCCTATTAAACCAGTATCAGTATTATTCCCCATTTAACAGATGAGGATCTGAAAATCAGAGTGCTTATATTACTTTCCGAAACTCACATATGGCAACATTTAGCAGGGCCAGAAGTTAAATCCACATCAACCTGACTATAGTGCCTATGCTCTTAAATATACTGTTGCTCCAAAATGATCCTATGCCCTGAGGCAAGATGGCTAAATTGAATGGAAAGATTGAGTTAGAAAACACTATTATAGGAAGGGGATTCATATGTCTATGTATACACAGGGTCCAGCACAAATAACATCCCTTTTTATTACAAAATCTTTTATTATAAAATCATAAGCATGTAATTCTGTAACATAATATTACACTCAAGCACACCATAAGACATTTTAGGTGAAATGTTTAAATCATTACACCATATTATTACCCTTATTATTACCCTACCAACCACATTCAAGCAAGCCTTACTTCTACTGGACCCTGTATATCTCTCTTCACTGGTGTCAAGGGTTAATAAAAATCTGCCCAGAGTGGCCTCTTTCTCCTCTGAAGATACAGACTCCACTAATTGCCAATAAAATGGAAAGCCACAAATCTGCCCCTCAATTTTGATAAAGTTATCACAAGTTTCAAACAACATAAAAAGGAAAACAAATCTAAGAATTTTTAGTTCAAGCAACAATTCTGTTTCTATGGAAACACATAAAGGCAAATTGTAGGAACTACAGCATAGACAGGCTTTCCTCCCTATGAGCTCAAAGCTATTCTTCCCTTTAAAATAAAGAAACCCTATGTATACAAGTCATTATAGCTGGATGGCTGGTAGGTTGTTGGAAAGGAAAGAATTTAACAATAATGGAATTATAAAAACAGCTTGAATTTAACAGAGTTCCAGGCCCTTTGAATTATTTCAGTTAACTCAGTCCTCTCCTTTGATATTTCAAGTTTCTTTGGTGTATAAATATAGCTTTCTCAATCTCCACCATTAAAGTACCATGAGAAGTGATTATTTGATGGACAGTAAGGGGCTGATTATGCCTGAGCTGAGTCATTTGCAACCTCTCTATGAAAAAGCCAACCCTCAATTCACCAAAATCCAATTAAATGGAGTCCTGAACTAACTGTATACACTTTTGCAGAGAAAGTGCCCAATAATAACAAAAAAACATATCACAGAAATTTAGTATCATGTGGGTAAAGGATGGGGGGAATCTGTATAGCTCTGTGACTTTGGACAACTTCTTTATACTCTGTACCTTCATTTCTTCATTTATGTGGTGGTTGTTAGCAGGATTAAATGAGATAACTGATGTTGGGTTCTTCACACAGCTCCTGAAACTTAGTAAGACCTCAATAAATCTTATCATGTATTTGCACTCTTTTATTCCATGCAGTCACCGCAAACCATCTTCCAGGAGGTGTCTTAGTATGTGTCCCCACCCACCCCTCTCCTTTTCCGTTTCCAAGAGTATACAGCAATCTCTGTTAGCCTAAACAATGTCCCTGGTGCTTAGTAAGGACTTTATCACAAAAAAATCTGACATTACTTTCTGAAGCATTAATGAGAGCTCAAACGTTTCTAAATATGTGGAAAGGAATAAAGTCAAAACAATATTCAGGTGTCATTTCCCTTCGTATTTTTTTTAAATCTCACTGCCCCTTATTTCCCAAATGAACTGATCTGACTTAATATTTCCATCAAACAACCCAGTCTCTACAACATTGTGTTTGTCTTAGGCTCAGTGCAGAAATAGATAGGTCTATGATGTTCTCTAAGTACAGCATCATGCCCAATTAGGCACTTAATTTGACACCATTTCCTGATATGAAAATTATCATTATTATCCTTACTACAAGCCTGAGGCAAAATTGTTCAAAAAGCAAGTTGTTTTCCAGTCTCAAACACCCATTGGACACTCTTTCCCAGTGTTTTCCCACCCTGTTCCCTCAGGTGGCCAGTGCCCAAAACCTCTCACACCTGTTCACACTGAGTTATAGAGCACCAATGATAGTTAAAAGTGGATTTAAAGAGATAAGTGGGATGGAGGGTCTTCAGGTGAGTTTGCAACATCACTAAAAGTATTCCAAGAGATGGAAAGAGACCTCTGGGAACACCTGATATCATACCCCCTAGGCAGGTCTTCCTCCAAAATAAGAGGGACCAGCCTTACAACCCCATTCATCCAGGGGTAAAACTAAAGCATAAAGCTACACAGGATGTTCAGAATTTCTCAAGGAGTCACTGCTACTGAGAAGTTCTGGTAGCACAATTAAACCATTATGTAGATGATGGCATCTGCTTACCTGATGTCATGTAAAGAAAACAAAAATACCTACCCCAATGATCATCAAGGGCAATTATAAATAAGTTATACAAGTGATATGTTAAATCATTCAGAACCATGCAAACCATAGTTCAGATTTTCCTATAAGCTACTCAGCAAAGAAAAATGACCTGGTAATATGATGCACCAGGTAGCTACATTTTGATTTCAAAGGCTGGAAGAGAAGGGAACTCTGGAAGAGTCTGAAGATAAGATCATACCTTGTGAGGGAGGTACTAGACTTGCTTGCTTTCCTTTTTCTTTCCTTCATTCATTCCTACTAGCAGCAGGGAAAACAGAGCAAGGTGACAACCAAAGACAGGACTCCTTCACAGTTGGTTTCAGACAAGCCTTGCCCTAGACTCAGGTCTGCTTTCTTAAATTGATGGTCTACCCACATGCCTTCATTCTTTACAACTTCCCCAAATTCACTTAATGCAGTTAAAAATTTCCAGCTAAGTTTCCATCAGTACTCTCTGTGGAAAGTAAAACTGTGTATACATGGCCTCATGAAGGGAGAAATATTTGGATAACATATTGGACATTTCAAATACCTTCCATTTTCTGCTGAGGCAGATGACTCACTGGGAACAAGTTCTCCAAGAAGTAAAAAGTTAAGCGCTCTATTCCAAATCCACTGAGGAATGAGGCAGTGAGTTTGACAGAACATCAACTAGAGGAAGCCAATTAGCATAGTTTTTACCATGACAACCAGTGCATCTTTCTAGGATTTCAGTGGGGGTTCACACATTGAAGGGGAAGAAGGGAAAAATGTCAGAGAATCTGCTGACTTTGAAACACCCCTTTTTGAAACGAACCACTATTACCCACTCCCTCAAAATTTCTAGAGGTAGAGTATTATTCCTGTCAATGACATAACATTCGTTTTGCTCATGTGTGCATAGTTTCTGGGTGATGGAAAGCATCAGCAGGAGCAAAAGTTTGAGAAAGCACCCCAATTATATGCATTGTTTATAAATCACCTGAAGTTGGGGGGCAGGGCATTAGGACAAGACAGACCCAAACACATCTCTGCAAATATCACTCAGTTAAGGAGATACAGACATCACTGAAATTTTAATCCATAAATTAAAAGGCATTCTCTTTATTCATTCATGAATATTCAGTTTGACTAAATAAATTCCCCTATCTCTAATGTTCTCCTCTTCCCTCACCTCCCATACATCAATTCTAAATTCAACTCAAGTTCCTAACCTTCTATGAAGTATTCTTTCCCAAATCATCCCAGGTCCCACAGATCAATCTTTTTTCCCCCAGAAATGCTATTAGATAAAGAATCCACATCACATAGCTGAGTATTGGATTCTACATTATATTATAATACTATTTAGTGTATTTATGTCATATTTCCCAATGTGACCATAATTTTCTCAAGGACATACTTCAGTATCATTAAAGTATCACATGATATAGGTTAGAGCAGATGCCTAATAAAAAATGTACATCGTGTTTTATTACTTGGAGGGTTCAGGGACCTGTGTCTAATTTAAGGCTGACTACATGACCTTGAACTTAGTGTCTCTAGTATTAAAGCAGGAAATAAGATTGCCATTCTATGTTCTCCTTGGAAAATGAATGGGGAGTGGTGCTCCAGTTGGGAGGAATTTGCTACCATTGTGGATTTCCTCTTAGCTTATTGCTAAAATGATGAAGAAAAGGATGAGTCACCTTAATGCTATCCTTCTTTAAAGACTCAGTTTAGCTGCTACTTACTCCATGATTCCTTCCTTGTGTTTCTTCGTCCAGAATGACTCCCATACTATTCTGAACTGAAGGAGGATTTTGTCTTTCCTCCTTTCATGACATTTACAATAAGCCCTCACTTAACATTGTTGATAACTTCTATAACTTAAAGCTAAATGATGTATGACAAATCAATTTTACCATAGACTATAAATGAATGAAGTTCCTATGGCCTCTCATCAACATTACAATGAAACAACATGGAACAAAATAACATTATTCAAGGACCTGCTGTAGTACCTTCCACCTTGTATTATAGTTATGTCATTATTTTCTCTCTCCTAGTAGACACACACAGTGACATAATAAGTTCACAATATTAATAATAGCTAATACCCATTGAGAATGTACTAAAAATTTTATGCACATTATTTGATTTAATCCTCAAAGCAATTATGTTCTGATGAACAGTATTTACATATCAATTTTACAAATGGGAAACTGAGGCTTTGAAATTAAGTAATTTACCCAGGATCATACAGGCAATAAGTGTCACAGGCAGAATTTAATTTGAGAGTCAGTAGTCTTAATTACTATGCTAGAATAATTCTTAATAGATGAGAAATAAAAGAAAGAAGGAACATAATGAATTAAAATATGGAACTGTCATAACCAATACAGGCTTTCCAGCCATATGTACTCCTCTAGCCTATGAATGATCAAGGGTCTGCTACTGCCTATTTCTAAAAGAATAGTAAGACCCAATGTCAAAACCAAGAAACCAAATTATAGATGCTCAATGTCATCTCTTATTTATCTAAGAAGAGTCCTGATTTATGTTTTCAGTGTCTCCTTGATCTTCAAACTACCCAAAGTTCATACATGAAAATTTGACATAACTAACTATACAGAATACACTGGAATTTTGGAGCTATTCACACACTTCAGGCTGGTGATCAAGTTTGGGCAGTGTGAATCTACCAAGCTCAGCTAAAATTGCATTATTTTTCATGAAACTACTGAAATAGTATACACCATCAGTGTTTAACTCTAGAGTCAGCATAGATGGGCCCTGCCTACATACATACCACACTCGGTCTGTCAAATAGCAGCATTTTCATTGACTCAATCGAAACTGACCAAGGGTAGGTCTATAAATGTTTGGTATAAAAAAGTTGATTAAAAACATAACTGTAATTTTTTAGCCTTTATCAGAAATCCTCCAGTGTAGTATGCCCATACTGGCTATGCACATCCCTCTGGATGGCCAATGTGGATAACCAAGAAAAAATACAAATATTGTTTCCCCTAAAAAGATCTATTTTCTGGACATTCCATTTACAGATAGTGTAGCACAGTGTTTCACAGGATAAATTCTAATATCAGCCAGCCTTAATTCAAACTCTGGCATTACATCTACATGGAACAAATTACTTAATTACTGAGTGCCTCCATTTCCCTATCACTAAATTGGGATAATAAACCTATTTTACAGAATTGTAAGAAATAAATGAGTTATATGAGTAAAACACTATTCCTGTATACAAATAAATATTATATGTTAGTACTGGTGTTATATTCATATATATATATATATATATATATATATATATGAATACTCACAATCTATATAATGCAGTAGTTCCCAACCAGGGACAATTTTGCCTCTCAGGGGACATTAACAATATCTGGAAACATTTTTGGCTGTCACCAAAAAAAGGAGATGCTACTAGCCTCCAGGAGATAGAGTCCACAGAAAATGCTGAATATCCTACTACAAACAAAATAGACCTCTACAACAAAGAAATCTCTAGCTCAGAATATTAAAGTGCTAAGGTTGAGAGAACCTGGTATACAGGCAATCATCACTTTATGAAAACTCAATGGAACAAAACTCCAAGGGACCAATGCCAATAAATAATAGGTAATAATTCCATTTCATAAAGCTTTCACCAAAGGGTTCTTTCAATACCAGAACTCAATTCATTTATGGATGATTTATATATTAATCATAGCTTCCTTAACTTAATAGATTTTTTTATAACTATGTTTTATATATAGTACACGTATGCCAGTGGAAATTTTTCAAGTCCAATCCCAGTTAATATATTTCAGGCAAACTGTGGGTAGAAATCATGTCAATTTCAGAATGCAAATAGTTACCCCCTCCTGACAATATTTTGTGGATTTCAGTTTTCCTTAAAGAAGTCACTGTAATTGACAGGAAAGTGGGCAAGATAAGAGCTTAAAGCTAAGATCTTGTATATCACTGTCAGCTGAAGGCAAAGCATATCTAAAATGATAACCCATGTTAAAGCAGAAGGAGGGGATGTAGATCAACATTTACTTCTCAGGAATGGATCAATTTATAGAATGTGACCCATCTATAAATCTAACTTTATTTATCTAGATGTTGTTTTATCTACCCTATGATTGCTTATTAAGTGCATGATTCAGCCAAAATAGTCAATGCACTGGTGTGTAGAAGATCTGTCATTACATCAACTGGACAATCAATCAATGAAGAAAAACATCAAACAAAATATTCTCTTTACACTGTCTAATTCCTTTACCTCACCTTCACTCTTCCCAAACAAACCCATACACAACAGTTATTTGGGTTCCTTTTAGGTTTTATCCAGTTGTTTTAGCTTTACATAAACAAAGACCCTTTATTCTTGGAATTTCTACTTTCAGAACCACACCTTGGCTTCCTTCTTCTTCAAGATAAACTTCACATCCTAACTACCTACTAATTTAGGGGTGTCAGATTCATTTTCACCAGGGGCCACATCAACCTTGCAGTTGCCTTCAAAGGGCTGAATGTAATTTTAGGACTGTGTAAATGTAACTACCCATAACAGTTAAGTGAGAGCTTGGTGCTACCACCAGGGAGAAACAACGTGCCAGGCCAGATAAAACGAGGTGGAGGGCTGGATTCCGCCTGCAGGCCTTATGTTTGCCACCTGTGGGCTATATGCTCAGCACTATATATAAAAGAAAACTTAAGTCTAAATGTAAAAAATCAAGCTACCTGTAACATCCACCACCTCAAATCAGCCAAAGCTGGCACAAGCCAGGTATGTGAGTTAATTGCCCCATAATTCAGCATTTCCTTTGAGTTTCAAGATTTTTTTTTAAGAATCCTATCACAACTACCTTTACATTTTGGCCCATTTTCCATTCAAATTCCACCAAATAGAAAAAATTACCCCAAAAGGTTGTCAACATATTTATTGCTGAGGGGGGAAAGCAGAAGAGGAACGAGAAGAGAGAAAAAAAGGAAGAACAAAGTTTCTGAATTCTTCTGAGGTATTCTCTTGGAAAACCAAGCAGATAATACAAAATTAATTACACTATTTCCCTCAGCTTAAAATCCTATGTAAGCACTAATTCCCAGGACCCTCACCAGCCTGCACGGAGCAGTAGTGAACAACAAAGAGCTACTTTCCAGAACAGACATTTGATGCCTGCCCACCTTAGTGTCTTCTCTGCTGTCAGTGCTTATTGAGCCATAGGCTTCTCAGAGATGAACAGCCTGACTCTTCTGGTTGTAGCACAACTTCAGATTCAAAGGGCAACAGAGCTGATACTTGGCAAATATGTCAGACAATGGAGTCCATCTTTAGTACCCATACCACCTCTTTAACCCACCTGTACCCCCAAATTGCCACCCCATTTCCATCTGTGCAAGTACAGTCTCATATGATAAAATGGCAAGTATGGAGGCTCTGGAATCAACAATATGGGTTGATTCCACCATTTACTATATGACCTTAGTCATGTTGCTTACCTCTTTGAGCTTCAGTTTAATAATGTGTAAAATGAAGATAATACCACTTGCTTCATAACATCATTATGCCACTTAGAAAAATGTTCTTAAAATGCTTAGCACAAGGTTTGGTACAGATTGTTCAAACACTAAATGGTAGCTATTACTGTCTAAGATTACTCTTTTCCTAATAGCAAGGAGCCCTTCCCTGGAAAGGGGTATATCATTCATTCATTCAGTGGAATGTATTGAACATGTACTCTGTGCCAAGTCAAATCCTGGTCATCAGAAGTAGAGCAATGAACAAAACAAGGTGTCTGACAGTGAGAAGTCCACACTGTAAACTGAATTATAATACAATCTCATGATAGAGAGCCACAGCCAGAATCTAAGCATGCAAGTAGCACAATCCAATCCCATGAAGTTGAAGGAGGGGAACTGGCAAGAACCAATCAGGGTCATCTAAAGTTCAGAACAGAAAGGGTTAGCAGGAAGACTATGGCTCCTGAAGTACATAGGGGACCTGAGGCATAGCCTCCATACACACACACACACACACACACACACACACACACACACACACACAACCAGGCTTGGGGAAGCAAAATAGTTTAGGGCACCATGTGTTAATATACATCCATCAGTAGTCAGTTCTGAGCCTGGGCTGGGTAGGGTGAACCCACAGGTTTAATATACCTCAGTTCTGATGCATAAAAGCAGGGTCAGACAACATGCAAATAAACAAATGAGGTTCAATGATATAAGGCTTATATATGTACAAAGTGTTATATAAGCACAGAATAAGGTAGTCAACAGATATTATTGAACACTATTAACACTCAGGCACTATGCTCGGTGTTAAGTATTCTAAAGGAGATGTATCTTCATGTTTATGGAGCACACGGTACGGTAAGGGAGAAAAACATTAATCACATGGATAAATAATTACAGACAAGGAAAATTCCATCCACCATGTCTCCCTCACTGCCATCCAAATTCATCCATTTCACATACTATATCCTAGTCCTAGAAAAATCTAAGTGGGTAATCATTTAGAGGACTTCTCTTATTACATAATACATATACATTTTAGGGATGTCCATCTGGAGACAGTATTTACTCTGAAGGGATGGATATGATGGCATGATGGCAGCATTCCAGGCAGTGTTGCATACCAGGGGAAGTTGTATTGTTTAGGCCCTCCTTTAGTATACCTCATAGCACAGTGAGACCATCTGTTCCTGCCCTAATGTTTCCTAAAGTGTTGACAGTGGAGAGATCTCAGTCATGCATGTCAAGTGGAAAGCTAGAAAATATTTTCATGCCCCATTCCCTTCACAAAAGATAGCAGTTCTATGGTATAGGGAGAACAACCTTATTTTGCTGTTCACTCATTTATTTATACATTCACATATTCTACTAATAATG
The DNA here is from genome assembly GCA_004027475.1 of Anoura caudifer. Taxonomy (NCBI): domain Eukaryota; kingdom Metazoa; phylum Chordata; class Mammalia; order Chiroptera; family Phyllostomidae; genus Anoura; species Anoura caudifer. The sequence goes on from PVKU01011828.1 coordinate 17,774, forward strand.
AGTGTTTACAATGTGCCAAGCACTACCAAGCATCATGGAAAAATAAAGACATGGTCCCTGTCCTCAGGGATCTCATAGTCTATCAGGAAGATGGGCCACTAAATATACAAGGGGGACCCAAAAGACCCACAATTTATTTATTTAAAAAATTGTGTATTTATTCTTACATGATTGAACTTCCATCACCTTCAAAGTACTCTCCATTTCATGCAATACACTTATCAAGACATTGTTTCCACTGCTCAAAACAGTTTCTAAATTCATTGATTTTGATGCCTTTTAGTGCCTCTGCTGTTTTTTGTTTCACCTCAAATTTCCTTTTGAAGACTTTTTTCATCCAGGGGAAAAAAAGTCAGTTGGTGAGATCGGGTGAATAAGGTAGGGTACAGGGGCCATACTATTTTTGGTCAAAAATTGCTGAACACTCAGAGCAGTGTGGGCAGGTGAGCTCGTAAATCACCCACCATGGAATGTGCAAACATATTGAAAGAGTCTTCAAAAAAATTCACTGAAGCCAAGCATAGCCTCTCACAACACCACCAGCTAGTACGTTAATACAGACAGGTTCCTGGAATACTCATCTAGCAGGGGAAGCCTGTACTACAAGGGGCTCACCCTCCAGAAGATAATTCCAGGTTCTGGGGATCATCCTTCATACATACTTACAGGAGAGTATGATAAATCCTTGAATGGAATAATCACAAAGTGCTGAAAACACACAAAAGTAAAATACTTAATTGAGTCAGGGGTGGAAGGGAGTGAAGAAGAGCCTAACAAGGCTTCCCAGAGCAGGAAGCATTTGAAATATTAGTAAGCATGAGCTAGACAAAGAAGAAAAAATACATCCTGGTACCCAAGATAGTCTCAATTTATTTCTGTTATCCAGGCATAACTAGTAATAGCAGCCCTTTTCATTCTCAAAGTTGTTCCAGTTTGTACAACATATTATGTAATCATGCTGCATATATGAGGAACTGCAAGTAGTTTGAGAGGGAGCATGATAAAGCAGAAGTTGCACACACTCTGTAATCTGAATAGAGCCCATAAGTCTGAGCCAAGACATGGGAAGATAGTGTCCATTTTTTAAATTCTCACCACAAACTGTCAACTTTCCAACTCATGCCCGATACCTTCCTACCCAAGTCTGAGCCATTACATTTTACTTATGCATTCATAGGACCAACACTACCATTTGCTAACTGTATAACACAGGCCAAGTTGCTTAAACACTCTGAGCCTCAGCTTCCCAACTATAACATGAGGATTCATTCAAACATTCATCAAATATTTATATATTGATTATAATGTGCCATGTATTGTGCTAGGATTATCTTTAGACATGGTTCCTACCTTTGTGGAGCTTATAATCTACTGGGAGAGACATATATACAACAAGCAATTATAAGAATATTCATTAACTTTACCGATATTTCTTATGATAGCATCACAACTCAGAAAATGATGGTACATAAATATACACATGCAAGCACACACATACACATATACAAAAGGTACTAACCTATCTCAATTATAAATACAGAACTAAAAATGTTAAATAAAATACTAATCAACTAGTATAGCAGTATATTAAAAGATTAAAGTACCATGACACCATGTAGGATTAATTCCTCAAATTCCTTTAATATTAGCAATCTACAATGATAATACACCCCACATCAATAGAGCAATGAAAAAATATTTATATGACCATCTTAATGGATATCAAAACATATTTATTGAATTCCATGTTGTATTCCTCATAAATCTCTTAGTAAACTTGAAATAGAATAATCATTTTATATGATAAAGAGTATTTTTTTTATTTCAAATCAATAGCCAGCATATCCCAATTAATAGCAAACTTAGAGCAGTGGTTCTACAATACCTAAATAAAAAGATTGCCTTTAGAATTGGAGCTATTCATAGAGCTGGTGCCTTGAACATGGTTAATAACTGTTAACTGCTAGTAATATTTGTGATTGTTATAATTACTGTTAAAACTGTAATACAAGGCAAATGAATATTAAGGTGTTGATGAAAATTATAGGCATAAAGCCAGATCATCGAGGGCCTCGTGTGCTATACTAAATAGATGGCATATTATGCTGTATATGAAAGAGGGGTTGAAAGCAGAGCAATTCCATGAGCATATCCATGTTTAACAGATTATTCTGACCACTGTGTGGAGGTGAATTGAAGGGAGAGAAGGGTAAATTAGGAGAACCAGTTAGTCCCCCCCAAAAGAACAAAAGATAAAGAAAAAATGGTGGTTTGAAATGGGGTGGTGGCACTGAACAGATATGTTCAAAATATATCTAGGAGGTAAAATATCCCTGTCAGTGGACAGGACAAGGAGAAAGAAGGAAACAGGAAGGACATGTAGAGGTAGGCAGGTTATTCAGGGTTTGTGAGACGTGTTGAGATGATTTATATTTATTCTAATAGCAAGGGAAGGTCATTAAAGAGATTTAAGCAGGAATTTGATGTGGTAAGATTGGTATTTTACAAAGGTTTTTTTTTTGACTGCTGGGTTAAACTAGTTTGGAGAGAAACAGAAATGGAAGAAAGAAGGTCAGTTAGAAAACTGTTACAATAGCCAAGGAAATGACTGAGACTCATTAATGCACTTCTGGAGGCAGATGTTTATTTACCAAAAGAAGAAATTCTGAAGAAAAAAAGTAGTTTCAGAGGAAGGATTATAAGTTTCATTTAGAAGGTGTTGTATTTGAGATATCCTAAAGAAGATGTCACGTAGGTAGCTGTATATATGAGTCAGCAGCTCAGCCCAAAAGCCTAGGATGGAGATAAAAACAAGGGAGTCAAATCACACTGGCTGCAGTAAAGAAGGTGACTTTGAGGATGCAAAGACTAAAGCAAAAGAGATGTTTGCCTTTTTTTGGTAGAAAGATAAAAGTATTATACTTAGATATACATAAAATATACTGTTTTTAATTTCATTAATTTCCCTTAAAAAGATAAGGAATATATAAGAAAGCACAACAAATGATCAGCCATGAAAGTAAACACGGGAAATTTTAAAAGGAAAACACCAAGGTGGCCCTTTATACACACAACCTGTTCCCTAGGCCTCCAGGGTCAAATTACAGTAGTCTTTGTACTCTCCTCATTAGGAACAAAGGATGAAATTGGATTGCTGGTACTGTTAGAAACTGCTGAAGGTGAGAAACAGAGATGCATCATGCTGGATTGCAGAGCTGGGAAAGTGATAATTACCAATTTCTATCCCTTCCAGAGTAGCAGCAACAGAGCATTTCTAATTGATTAGGCTGAAAGAACTGAGGCTTTGGCAGAAACCATTCTCTCCTTCTCCCAAGATTCCCATTAGAATTGACATCCAGTGTCCAGCCAAGTACTATAATCAGAATAAGCAGGAAAAAATGTGGCTCCTCTGTGGTACTCATGGAAATCATATAGGATAAGAGGTTTCTACTGACACTGAGAAACTAAATGAATAAAGGGGAATAGGTGAAATGTTCAAGAGTGCAATCATTGTCTATTAAAACATATTATGTAGCTTCAATAATTAAAACTATTTCATAAGAAAAGAAATAAGTATATAGACCACTGAAAGAGAATAGACAGGCTGAAAATAGCCCTAACCAAATATAGAAAGAGTTTGAGATGAAAGTGGCATTTCAAGTGGGTGAAGAAAAAAGGGATTACTCAATAAATGAGTTTGTGTCGACTGGTTAATCATTTGAAATATAAGAAAGGACACATCCCTACTCCATTCCTTAAATCAAAATAAAATCAAGTGGGTTGAAATATTTAAATCACCAAAAATGAGGAATATCAGGTGTTATGGAAAGAATTTCACCTTGAGGTACCTCTTGGGGAAGAATTCGAGGTGGGGGTGGCACTCAGGAAAGAGATAAGAGCTGACAATAGAGATTTCAAAGTCATTTTAGTAATTTAAGCCATCAAAATGAGTGAGTCTGAGAAATTATGTGGAGTGAGAAAGAGGCCTAGAACAGAACACCAAAGAATACTTGCATTTAAGAGATGAACAGAAGAGGCATCAACAAGGGGAAAGAGTTCCTAGAAGTAGAAAATAAATGAGAGGTTTTACCAAAGTCACAGGAAAAAAAGGTTCAAGGAGGGAGTAGCCAGCAATGTCAAATGTTTCTATAAGGGAAAGTGAGATGAAAAACAGAAGAGTGTCCACTGGACAAAGAGGTTAGTAAAAGTAGATTTAGAGGAGTGATGAAAACAGGAGCTTATTTAAGTGTATTGAGGAGTGTAAAAATAGACAGTGAATACAGATACTTCATTCAGCAAGGGTGGATTAAGAGGAGGAGAATGATTTCTTTAGCTGTGCAGAAGCTTTTTAACTTGATGAAGCTCCATTTCGGCTAAAGAAAACATCATCAAAATGAAAAGGGAACCAACCATATAGGAAAATATATTTGCCAATGATACCTCAGACAAGGATTTGACCTCCAAAATGCGTAAAGAACTCATACTACTCCACTCCAGGAAGACAAACAATCCAATTAAAAAATGGGCAAAGGACCTGAACAGACACTTCTCCAAGGAGGGCATACAGAGGGCCCAGAGACATATGAAAGGATGTTCAGCATCACTAGTCATCAGAGAGATGCAAATCAAAACCACAATGAGATACCACTTCACACCGATCAGAATGGTCATCATAACCAAATCAACAAATAACAAGTGCTGACAAGTTTTTGGAGAAAAGGTAACCCTAGTTCCTGTCAGTAGGAATGCAGACTGGTGCAGTCATTGTGGAAAACAGTATGGAATTTCCTCAAAAAACTAAAAACGGAACTGCCTTTTGACCTGGCAATTGCACTGCTGGGGTTATACTCTAAGAATCCTGAAACAACAATTCAAAAGAACCTATGTACCCCAATGTTCATAGCAGCACAATTTACAATATCCTAGTGCTAGAAACACCCTAAGTGCCCACCAGCAAATGAGTGGATCAAAGAATTGTGTTACATTTACCCAGTGGAATACCACACAGCAGAAAGAAAGAAGGAAATCCTACCCTTCACAACAACATGGATGGAACTGGAGAGCATTATGCTAAGTGAAATAAGGTAGGCAGTGAAAGACAAATACCATATGATCTCACCTATAAGTGGAACCTAATCAACAAAACAAACAAGTGAGCAAAATATAACCAGAGATATGGAAATAAAGAACAAATTGACAGTAACCAGAGGGAAGGGGGAAGGAGGATAATAGGGGAAAGATGGGAAGGATCATTAAGGAACATGTATAAAGGACCCATGGACAAAGCTGACAGGGGGGTGGGGTGGGAGGTTTAATGTGGGAGGTGGGGTGGGTAGGCAGGGGGAGAATAATGCGGGGGGGGGGAATGAGGACAACTGTAACTGAACAATACATACATACATACATACATACATACATACAATTGGGAAGAGGAGAATGATACAGGGCAATTGTTAGAAGGCAATATGGGTGTATAGGTTGACTTCTGTCCCCTAAAATGATACCGTATGTTGCAGCCCTAATTCTCAGTACTTCAGAATGTGACCTTATTTGGAAATTGTCATTGTCATTGCAGATATAATTAGTTAAGATGAGGTCATACTGCAGTAGGATCAGCCTTAATCCAACATGATAGGTATCCTCATAAGAATAAAATATCATGTGAAAACAGGCAGATACAGGGAGAATGTCATGAGAAAACAGAGGGAGAAAACAGAGTGATGCAGCAAATGCAATTTTGTGGACTTAGAGAGAGAGGATGAGGAAATTCCCATCTGATGCCTTCTATTTTTTTTCTGAAATGTAGGAGTTTCTGAAATGTAGGCATGCTTTACTGAGAATACTAAATATGAAAAGATTGGAGATTCAAAGAAAGTGAAGGAGTACATAAGAACAAATAACTTGTGTGGTGAATAGGAGAAAGAACTGACCACGGAAACAGACTGGCAAGAATCATTGAAGGAAAACAGTCTTTATGTTCATTGAATCAATATTTGCTGACCTCCTCTATGCAAACCACCTGTTCTAGGAGCTAGCATTACCACAGGAAACAAGGAAAACAAGATCCCTGCTCTTATAAAGCTTGCATTTTCATGGGGACAGGCAAGAGCAAAACAAAAAGGAAAATATACAATGAAGTTATTTATTGAATGAGGGAATTCCGTTTAAGCCAAATATTAATGGACATGTATCTTATTTGAATCTAGAAGCAGCCTGGCCAGTGCAAGGAAATGACAAACATGTTCTAGACAGCTCTCTTCTACACAGTCACCTGTACAGGACATGACTCTTACATGCCTATCACAAATCCCAGATGAACAAATTAACCAGTGTTCTTATAGGTCACACGTGTCCCAAAGATCACAGTGATTTGCACCATGTCACTCTGGCATTGGCTGACTAGGTGATGAATGTGCATCTAACTTAAAGGTAGCTATAGCTAACTGGCCTATGAAGAAGCTTGGAATGACTGCAACCTTACCTTTATCATCTACCTGGTTTCAGGTTCTCTGCCTGAGCCCTAAGCTAGGATGGTCTAGTTATCCTGGATTATCAGTGTCAAATATTAAAGAAAGTTTTAATATCCTTGTTTTCTCTTAATTATTCTATATTACTTTTTCTACCAAGACTTGACAGGTCATCCTGAACCTACTATATCTACAGGTTGATGAAGTAGGTTCAGGATGAGCATAAGATTGAGAGTATCACAGATTTGGATTTAAATTCTAGTTTTGCACAGAAACGCACTCATAAATACAGAGAACAGATGGAGGGTTGCCAGAAGGGAGGGATCTGGGGACTGGGTGAAAAAGATGAAGAGATTAAAAAGTACAGATTGGTAGTTACAAAATAGTAATGGAGATGTAAAGTACAGCATGGAGAATATAGTCATTAACATTGTAATAACTTCCCTGACTGGTGTAGCTAAGTTGGTTGGGTGTTGTCCTGCACACCAAAAGGTCACTGGTTCAATTCTAGTCAGGGCATATGCCTGGGTTGAGGGCCACATCCCAGACTGAGGGCATACAAGAGGCAACCAATTGAAGTTATCTTGCACATTGATGTTTATCTCCTCTATCTTCCTCCCACATCCTCCCTCTAAAAAGAAATAAAACCTTTAAAATTTATACATATATGTATATATATACAAATTTATATAAAATCTTTTAAAGATTTTATTTATTTTTATATGTAATTATATACATATATAATTCTGCATATATAATACATATATACAGAATAATTCAGATATAATTCAGATGGGTAGTGGAAATATTGGAGGATCACTTTGTAAAGTATGATTGTCTAACCACTATGCATACACCTGAAACTTACATAAAACAATAGTTAATGAAAACTGTAACTGAAAAAAATAGAAAGCTGAAAGAAAAAAAATAAATAAATTCTAGTATTGCTATTTACTAGCCATGTGACTTTAGGCCCATTAATGAACTTCTATCTGAGCCTTATTATATCCTCTATAAAATGTGTGTTCACCATATTAGTTTGGGACCGTATATATTAAAAAATCACTAGGATCTGTCCTTCCTCTCCTTGCATTTTCATGTCTCTGGAGGTAATGGAAATCTTCAGTATACTTCTTTTTTTTTTTAATTTTAATTGTTGTTCTTGTACAGTTATCTGTCTTTTACAACCATCCCAGCCCACCACCCCAACCCTCCCCACCTCCCTCCCATATCCACCCCACCTACTTTTTGTCCATGTGTCCTTCATATTTCTTGCTCCAAACCCTTCCCTTTTTCCCCTTAAATTCCCTCCCCTCTCCCCTCTGGTCACTGTCAGCCTGTTCTCAATCTCAGTGTCTTTGGTTATATTATGCTTGTTTGTTTGTTTTGTTGATTAGGTTCCCGTAAAAGCTGAGATCAAATGGTATTTGTCTTTCACCACCTGGCTTATTTCACTTAGCATGATGCTCTCCAGTTCCATCCATGCTGTTACAAAGGGTAGGAGCTCCTTCTTTCTTTCTGCTGCATAGAATTCCATTTTGTAAATGTATCATAGTTTCTTGATCCATTCATTTACTGAAGGGCACCTAGGTTGCTTCCAGCACTTGGCTATTGTAAATTGTGCTGCTATGAACATTGGGATGCATAGGTCCTATTGGATTAGTGTTTCAGGGTTCTTAGGATATAATCCTAGCAGTGGGATTGCTGGGTCAAAAGGTAGATCCATTTTTAGTTTTCTGAGAAAATTCCATACTGCTTTCCATAGTGTTTGTACCAGTCTGCAATCCCACCAACAATGCACTAGGGTCCCCTTTTCTCCACAACCTCTCCAACACTTCTTGTTTGTTGCTTTGTTTATGATGGCCATTCTGACTGGTGTGAAGTGGTATCTCATTCTGGTTTTAATTTGCATCTCTCTGATAGCTAGTGATATTGAGCATCTTTTCATGTGTCTCTGGATCCTCTGTATGTCCTCCTTGGAGAAGTGTGTGTTCAAGTCTTTTGCCCACTTTCTAATTGGGTTGCTTGTCTTCTTAGAGTGGAGTCGTGTAAGTTCCTTACATATTTTGGAGATTAAACCCTTGTCTAAGGTATGATTGGCAAATATGTTTTCCCATATAGTTGGTTCTTTTTTTATTTTAATACTGTTTCCTCTGGCCATGCAGAAACTTTTTATTTTGATGAGATCCCATTTGTTTATTCTTTCCTTTATGTCCCTTGCTTTAGGGGACATATCAGTAAAAATGTTGCTGCATGAAATATCTGATATTTTCCTGCCTATATTCTCTTGTAGGACTTTAATGGTGTCAAAGCTTATATTAAAACCTTTTATCCAACTTCTGTTTATTTTTGTGTATGGTGTAAGTTGGTGCTGGAGTTTCATTTTTTTTGCATGTAGCTGTCTAGTTCTCTCAACACCATTTGTTGAAGAGGCTACTCTTACTCCATTTTATGTTGCTGCCTCCTTTGTTGAATATTAATAGACTGTAGAAACTTCGGTTTATTTCTGCTCTCTGTTCTATTCCACTGGTCCATATGCCTGTTTTTATGCCAGTACCAGGCTATTTTGATTACAATAGCCTTGTAATACAGTTTGGTGACAGGTATTGTGATCCCTCCTGCTTTGCTCTTCTTTCTCAAAATTGCTGCAGCTATTCAAGATTGTTTATGCTTCCATATAAATTTTTGAAGTGTTTGTTCTATGCCTGTGAAATATGCCTTTGGTACTTTAATAAGTATTGCATTGGATCTGTAAATTGCTTTGGGTAGTATGGACATTCTGATGATGTTAATACTTCCAAACCATGAACATGATATATATATCCATTTGCTTGTGTCTTCCTTGATTTCTTTCTTCAGTATTGTGTACTTTTTTGCATACAGGTCTTTTACCTCCCTGGTTAGGTTTATTCCTAGTTATTTTACTTTTCTTTTTGCTATATCAAATAGGATTTTTTTCTTGATTTATGCTTCTGCTGTTTCATTGGTGGTATCCAAAAATGCCTTTGGTTTTTGGATATTGACTTTGTATCCTGCTCTTTGGCCAAATTCATTTATTAGGTCAAGGAGATTTTTGGCCAAGTCTATAGGATTTTCTGTGTACACTATCATGTCATCTGCAAGCAATGATAGTTTTGTTTCCTCCTTTCCAATCTGGATGCCTTTTATTTCCTTTTCTTATCTAATTGCTGTGGCTAAGACTTCCAATACTATATTGAATAGAAGTGGTGAAAGTGGACAACCTTGTCTTGTTCCTGATCTTAGTGGAAAAGATTTTAGTTTTGCCCATTGAGTATGATGTTGGTTGTAGGTCTTTCATATATGGCCTTATTATGTTGATGAATGCTCTCTCTATTCCTACTTTGCTGAGTGTTTTAATCATAAATGGGTGTTGTACCTTATCAAATGCTTTCTCTGCATCAATTGATATGATCATGTGATTTTTATCTTTGCTTTTGTTTATGTGATGTAATACATTTACTGATTTGTGAATGTTGAACCATCCTTGCATCCCTGGGATGAATACCACTTGGACATGATGTATGATCTTTTTAATGTATTGTTAGATGTGGTTTGCCAATATTTTGAGGATTTTAGCATTTATGTTCATCAGAGATATTGGCCTGAAGTTTTCTTTCTTTGTTGTGTCTCTATCTGCTTTTGGGATTAGGATGATGCTGGCTTCATAAATAGAGTTTGGGAGTCTTCCATCATTTTGGGTTTTTTGAAATAGTCTGTGGAGGATAGGAGTTAGCTATTCCTTAAATGCTTGTAGAATTCTCCTGTGAAACTATCTGATCCAGGGCTTCTGTGTGTCAGGAGTTTTTTGATTACTGCCTCAATTTCATCTGCTGTTATTGGTCTGTTCAGGCTTTCTGCTTCTTCTTCATTGAGTTTTGGAAGATTATATTTTTCTAGAAACTCATCCATTTCACCTAGGTTTTCAAATTCCTTAGCGTACAGTTCTTCATAGTAATTTCTTACAATCTTTGTATTTCTGTGGTGTCTGTTGTAATCTCTCCTCTTTCATTTCTGATTGTGTTTATTTGGGTCTTCTCCCTTTATTTCTTGATGAGCCTGCTTAAAGGCTTGTCGATTTTGTTTATCTTTTCAAAGAATCCGCTCCAGGCTTCACTGATCCTTACAATTGTGCTTTTAGTCTCTATGTCATTTATTTCTGCTCTGATCTTGGTTATTTCTTCCCTTCTACTTGCTCTGGGCTGTCTTTGTTGTTGTTCCTTGAGTTCTTCGAGGCTTAGGGTTAAGTTGTTTATTTGAAATTTTTCTATCTTTTTTCGGTAGGCCTGTATTGCTATGAACTTCCCTCTGAGGACTGCCTTCGCTGTGTTCCATAAGTTTTAGGTCATTGTGAGTTCATTTTCATTTGTTTCCAGAAACTTTTTGATTTCCTCCCTAATTTTATTCTTGACCCATTCATTGTTTAATAACATGCTATTCAATCTACATAATTGTGAGGGTTTTGTGTTTTTCCTCTTGGGGTTGATTTCTAATTTCAGTCCCTTGTGGTCAGAGAAAATGCTGGGTATGATTTCAATTTTCTTGAATTTGTTGAGGCTTGTTTTGTGTCCTATCACATGGTCTATCTTTGAAAATGTTCCATGTGCCTTTGAAAAAATGTGTATTTAGTTTCTTCGGGATGAAGATCTCTATATATATATCAGTTAAGTCCATTTCACGTAGAGTATTGTGCAATGCCACAATATCTTTGTTGATATTTTGATTGGAAGATCTGTCCATTTTTGACAATGGGGTGTTAAAATCCCCTACTGTAATGTATTGCTGTAAATATATTTCTTATAGTCCTCTAAGATTTTCTTGATGTATTTAGGTGCTCCTATGTTGGGTGCATATATATTTATAATGTTTATGTCTTCTTCGTGGATTCTTCCCATGAGTATTATGAAGTGACCTTCTGGGTCTCTCTTTATGGCTCTTCTTTTGAAGTTTATTTTGTCTGATAGGAGTGTTGCTACCCTGGCTTTTTTTTCCCTGTCCATTTTCTTGGAAAATTTGTTTCCAGCCCTTCTCCTTGAGTCTGTGTAGGTCTTTTATCTTGAAGTCAGTCTCTTGTACACAGCATATGTGTGGCTCATGCTTTCTTATTCATTCAGCTGTGCTATGTCTTTTGACTGGAGCATTTAAACCATTTACGTTTAAGGTTATTATTGATAGGTACAAATTCATTGTACCTATAAAAATAGGTAATGGAAATGGTAATTCCATACCTGTGTTTCTCTCTCTCTCTCTCTCTCTCTCTCTCTCTCTCTCTCTCTCTCTCTCTCTCTCTCTCTCTCTCTCTCTCTCTCTCTCTCTCTCTCTCTCTCTCTCTCTCTCTCTCTCTCTCTCTCTCTCTCTCTCTCTCTCTCTCTCTCTCTCTCTCTCTCTCTCTCTCTCTCTCTCTCTCTCTCTTCCTTCCTTTCCTTAAAGCAGTCCCTTTAGTATATCTTGCAGAACTGGTTTGGTACAGGTGTATTCTTTTAGACTTCTTTTATCTGGGAAGCTTCTTATTTGGCCTTCTATCTTGATTGAAAGCCTTGCTGGGTAAAGTAGTCTTGGTTGCAGGCCTTTGGTTCTCATTACTTGGAATATTTCTTGCCATTCTCTTCTGTCTTGGAGTGTTTCCATTGAGAAGTCAGCTGCTAACCTTATCGGGGCTTCCTTGTATGTTACTTCCTTTTTCTCCCTTGCTGCCTTTAAGATTCTCTCTTTGTCTCAGAATTTTGCCATTTTAATTATGATGTGTCTTGAAGTGGGCCTCTTTGGGTTCCTCTTGATGGAGACTCTGTGTTTCCTGGATTTGTGTGACTTTTTCTCTCGTGAAATTAGGGAAGTTTTCCATCATTACTTTTTCAAATAGGTTTTCTATCCCTTGTTCTTCTTCTTCTCCTCCTGGTATCCCTGTTATATGGATATTGTTACATTTCATATTGTCTTGCATTTCTCTTAATCCCTCGTCATTCTTTCTGAGCCTCTTTTCCTTTTCTTGCTCTTTCTGGGTGTTTTTTTCTACTTGGTCCTCCAACTCGCTGATCCGATCTTCTGCTTCATCAATTCTGCTTTTGATTCTCTCTACTGTGTTCTTCAGTTCAGAAATTGTATTCTTCATTTTCTCTTGGCCCTTGTTGATAGTTTCTGTTTCCTTTATCATGTTGATATAGTTTGCAGTGAGTTCATCGTAGCTTCCCTGTAGTTTCTGGTAGCTCATTGAGAGCTCATGAAGCTAACTGACAACCACTGCTTTGAACTCAAAATCTGATAGCTGAGTTGCCTCTCTTTCATTTAGCATTCTTTCTGGGGCTTCCTCCTTTCCTTTCATTTGGAGATTGTTTCTTTGTCTTCCCATTATTTGTGAGACTCTTCTTGTTAGCCTGAGCTTCTTAAATCTATCTGTTCTGGCTCCCTGGGTTTATGGTGTGAACTTCTGTGGTAGAATTATTGTGAGTTTCAGTGGTGCAGTCTCCTTCGGGTATCCTGGTGTTCACAGCTTCCACTGTCTCAGCTGTTGGAATGCCCCCTGTTTGGAACCAACTCTTTTTTCACTGTTCCATGTTTTTTTTTTTTTTTTGTCTGTTTGTTTGTTTTCTCACTAGTGGGTATTTAAAAAGAGAAAAGAAGAAAAAAATGAAAAAGGAAGAAAAAAGAGAAAGGAAGAAGAGATAAAATTGGAAGGAAAGAAAGAAAGAAGTAAAGAGAAGCAAAAGGATTTGAGGGGTAAAAAAGATAAAAATAATGAAAAAATAATAAAAAATTGTTTAAAAAAGAAAAATGAACAAACAAAAAAGACAAAACAACAACAACGAAAGAAACTTGCTGTTTTCACACTTGTCAAGCTGGATTTTCTAGTCTTGCTGCCTGCAAAGGCCGAGGGGTGATGGTATCACTTTTCTCCCTGTTCAGCACTCAGTTATCTTTGGGCTAGTCCTCCCTGGGCCTGGAGCATATGTTCTGAGCCTCCTGGGGTGCGTGCACTTTCCCAAGTTCATGGGTGTGAGCTCGGGTCTCCTACAGATCATGCACACTCCCTGGGTTCACATGCGTGAGCTCTGATTCTTCCACGGATCGCTCGCACTCCTCAGGTTCCCATCATGTGCCACAGGTCTCCAGTCATGCAGTTGTCCCCTTCGCACGTGGGTGCCTTCGGCCACAGGTCTCTGGTCACGCAGCCATCTGCGGTTGTGCGCAGTAGTCTCCATTTGCATGCCAGCGTCTTCGGTCGCACAGCCATCTGTTTTTGCACACTGATCCAGGTCCCTCCCTAGAGCCCCATAGCAGGCCTGGCAAGCGCCAGGCCCAGGGCCTCAGCAGCCCTGGTCTCCATGCTGATCCCTGGGCTCTTATTGTTCTGAAGTACTCTCCTTACCATCCAATTTTTCAATGTCCGCTACAACCTTCAATCTCCTACTTTCAAATATGCTGTGTTTCTGCTGGTTGACTGCTCCATTTCTCCACAGATTGGCCAGGTTCCTCTCCTGTGTGCAGGGGGGAATGGAATCTGCTCCCTCCCACCACACTGCCATCTTCCTTCTACTCTCAGTGTACTTCTTATTCAAGGAAACCTCACTGCCTTTTGATTGGTCCTGAAAAATACCGCCTACGATACTCATCTACTCTAACCCTAGCCTTCAAGGACTTGGAGAACAGAATACTTCATATTTTTATAATCTTAAATCCCAGTTTTTTTTAAAGTCTTCATGTTCATAAATATAATTCCTAATTTTATTTTTAATATATTTTATTGATTATGCTATTATAGTTGTCCCATTTTTTCTCTCCTCTATCCCCCTCTGCCCTGCATACCTCCTCCTACCTGCATTACCTGACCACCCCCCCCCCGGCTTAGTTCATGTCCATGGGTAACACATATAAGTTCTTTGGCTTCTCCATTTCCCATACTATTCTTAACTTCCCCCTGTCTATTTTGTACCTACCATTTATGCTTCTTATTCCCTGTACCTTTCCCCCCATTCTCCTCTCTCTCCCTCCCTGCTGATAACCCTTTATGTGATCTCCATTTCTGTGATTCTGTTCCTGTTCTAGTTCAAGTTCTTTGCTTAGTTTATTTTTGGTTTTGTTTTTTAGGTTCAGTTGTTGATAGTTGTAAGTTTGTTGTTATTTTACTGTTTGTATTTTTTATCTTCTTTTTCTTAGATAAGTCCCTTTAACATTTCATATAATAAGAGGTTGGTGATGATGAACTCCATTAATGTGACCTTATCTGGGAAGCACTTTATCTGTCCTTCCATTCTAAAAGATAGCTTTGCTGGATAGAGTAATCTTGGATGCAGGTTCTTGCCTTTCATGACTTGGAATATTTCTTTCCAATCCCTTCTGGCCTGCAAGGTTTCTTTTAGGAAATCAGCTGATGGTCTTATGGGAACTCCTTTGTAGGTAACTCTGTCCTTTTCTCTTGCTGCTTTTAAGATTCCCTCCTTATCTTTCATCTTGGGTAATATAATTATGATGTTCCTTCATGTGTGCTTCCTTGGGTCCAACTTCTTTGGGACTCTGAGCTTCCTGGACTTCCTAGAAGTCTATTTCCTTTGCCAGATTGGGGAAGTTCTCTTTATTATGTTTTCAAATAAGTTTTCAATTTCTTGGTCTTCCTCTTGTTCTTCTGGCACACCTAGGATTCAGATGTTGGAACTCTTAAAGTTCTCAAAGAGGTTCCTAAGCCTCTTCTGATGTTTTTTTAAATTCTTGTTTCTTCATTCTGTTCTGGTTCAATTTTCCTTCTGCTCCAAACTGTTGATTTGAGTCCCAGTTTCCTTCTCTTCACTGTTGGTTCCCTGTACATTTTCCTTTATTTCACTTTGCATAGCCTTCATTTTTTTCTCTGCTTTGCAACCATACTCAACCATTTCTGTGAGCATCCTGGTTATCAGTGTTTTAAACTCTAGATTTGATAGGTTGGCTATCTCTTCATCATGTAGTTGTATTTTTTCTGGAGCTTTGATCAGTTCTTTCATTTGGGCCATATTTTTTTGTCTCAGTGCCCCTGTTATGTAGTAAGGGGTAGAGCCTTAGGTATTTGCCAATGCAGGGCAACCCAGGTCACTGCGTTGTGTCTCTGTAAATGGGGGAGGGGCCCAAGAGAGAATAATGCCACTTTGCTCAGCTCTTGGCCATCTTTCAGTCAGTTCCTCCACCTCCCACAATCAAATTGGGCCTTTCTGGTGCTGATTCCTGGGTATGTGGGCTTGTGTGCATTCTAGGACCTTGTGGGTCTCTCCAATGAACTCTCTTGTGAAGCTGAATGTTTCTCCCACCATTGCAATTCCCACAGTTTTTTACATCCAGAGGTTCTGAGGCTTTATTTCCCCACACTGAAACTCTGGTTGGTGTTGTCTGTCTCACTCTCCAATTGTTCCTACAGGTTTATCTGCATGGGAATGTGAGACTTCCCAGTCAGTCAGCCACTGCCTCACCATGCATCCCCTCCTCCCCAGCTGCCCATCTCCTCCCCTCCTACCAGTCCTAATGAGTGTTTCTTCTTTAACTCCTTGGTTTTCAGACTTCCATACAGTTCTATTTTTGGCAGTTTTGATTGGTTTTTTTTTGTTTTTAAATTTGTTGTTATCCTTTTTTTGGTTGTGCAAGGAGGCAAAGTGTATGTATCTATGCTTCCATCTTGGCCAGAAGTCAGAATTCCTAATTTTAAAATACATGTAAATTCTTCAGGTAAAACAAAATTTGAAAAATGGCCTCTCAGGACATAATCTAACCTCAGTTACTTAAACAAAGTTATCTATACAATTGCCAACCTGTAAAGAGACCTCAGGCCTTCAGTGGGAACCCTTCCTTTCTTTTTGGGAGTGTTTGCATTTGGAATATTTGCTGTTTAACCAGAGGCAAAAATGGGTTAAAAATAAAAGTTGAGTTTATAAACTACATTTTAATGCTCTGAAAATTTGAATTTACAAAATGAATTGCAGTAGAGATAGTGAGAAGCTGGGGAAACCCACACTTTCTAGGATAAAAAAGTCTTTGTCCTTTCTCAAATGATCTGCTAAATAAACATTCCTACTGTATAACATCAGGAGACACATTATAGTTAAAGGAGTCCAATACCTGCATTGAACTGATAACACACATCTCTATAACTGAGGGAAAAAAGCAATAAGTATGGCTGTGGAGCCTTATTTCCACCATCTCTTCTGGGAAAGATAACTTTTTACACAAACTCATTTTTCATTTCCACCACATTGTCTTCCTTTTCCAAACAGGATATAAAATGATTTCACAGGCACCTCTTGAAATGAGCACTGAGAAAAGCATCCCTTCACACAAAAGCCTACCTACCTCTTGAAAAACTCTAAAATTAGAAAGGCATTCTCTTTCACAAAAATGGAAGCAACTCTGCTAACCTACTTTGCACAATTTTCCAAGGCAAACATAACTACCTTTCCTCAGCTTTCTTGAGCTATGACATTCTGTAAAATACTTTAGGCTAACAAGCCTCTAATTGGTCCCTTGAAAAGACCACTTTCTCACCATTAATGTTGAACCCCAGAATAATTTCATCTTTTCAGGAGTTCTTTATCAGAAGTAGATTCTGTTCCCTCAATGTGTTTGCATGCATGTTGCCAGCTGTCTTGAGAAATTAAGATTTATGTTTTCCTCTTTCAAGTTTGTCATTTTTAATTTCTCTAGGCTGCATTTAAGTTACACCCAAGAATTTGACTGGAGAGGCCACAATGGGGAGGGGGAATAGGGCTGACCAAAGCATTAGAGACTGGATTTCTTGTTTTAAGTCCTCTGTTTACCAATGACATAACCATGAAATGTAGTTTAATACTCCTAAATTTCCTCCACTGTAAATAAAGACATTGAACATAGCAATCACAATACTGGGTGTACCTAACAGGGTAATTAATAGGATCAAGTGGCATCATGAAATGACAATAATAATAATAGCTACATTCACAAAATATTTATAGTTTACAGTAAGCTCTATCATATGCTATAGTTCACTTTGAAAATTATAAATGGCTATGTTAGGCATTGTGACAATCAGATGCATGAAATTGCTCTCAAATAAGCCAGGCTCAAAAGGTCATAGCAAAACACTTTAAATCTGTACAGCATTCATTCCAATATATATATACAACTCCATTTTTTCTTCTAATATATTTCAGAAAGGTAAAGAATATACCCTCCTATGAGAAAAAAGTTACATTAAAATGTAACAATATAAACAGTTCAAATTCTAACTTAGTCATTTAATCATTTATTGTATTGCTTACTTACTGTTTTTTTTAACTATACCATATAAGCAAACCTTATGGTATGAATTACAAAAGAGATTGTTCCAAAAAAATGTAAATCTAAACCCACCTCATTGCTTCTTAAGTCAGAACAATATTTCAAGTTGTAATAATAGTTTTATATTAATAAAGAGATTTGAAAAGTATGGTAGGTATTACTGCTGCTCACCAAATATTTACATTTCTCCTCCATGCCAGCACATAGTGGGATTGTGTTCCCTTAACACACACACACATTAGTTATGACCATGTGACAAGCTTTGGTCAATGATGCATGAGTGGAAGTGACATATGTCACTACTAGGAGGAAGCTTTAAGAGCCAGTGCATAATGCACCACATATGCTTTATCTCTGTCAAAGCAATCAGCAATGCTAGAGATGACATTTACTATGTCAACCTGGGTTTTGAAAGGATAATGATATGTATCAGATCCTCAAGCAATGAAAAATATGGAGCAAGGGAAGATGGCAGCACAGTAGGAGGGAGCAGATTCCATTTCCCCCTACACATGTGAGAAAAACCTAGCCAATCCATGGAGGAAGAAAGCAAACAGCCAACAGTACCACAGCATATATAAAAATAGGAGATCAAAAATTATAGCGGACATTGAAAAACCAGACATGAGACAAAAGACTCGGAACTGTGAAAAAAACCAGAGTTGGAACCAAAAAGGGGACATCCCAAGAGCTGAGACAGTGGGAGCTGTGAACACCAGGATACCCAAAGGAGACTGCACAACTGAATCTCACAAGTGTTCTGCCACACAAGTTCACATCACACCATAAACACAGGGAGACAGAACAGATCAATTTAAGAAGCTCAGGCTAACAAGAAGAGCGTCACAAACAATAGGAAGACAAAGAAACAATCCTCAAATGAAAGGAAAGGAGGAAGCCCCAGAAAGAATGCTAAATGAAAGAGAGGCAACTCAGCTATCAGATTTTGAGTTCAAAGAGTGGTTGTCAGTTAGCTTCATGAGCTCTCAATGAGCTACCAGCAACTACAGAAAATCTATGATGAACTCACTGCAAACTATATCAACATGACAAAGAAAACAGAAACTATCAACAAGGCCCAAGAGGAAATGAAGAATACAATTTCTGAAATGAAGAATACAATTTCTGAACTAAAGAACACAGTAGAGGGAATCAAAAGCAGAATTGATGAAGCAGAAGATCAGATCAGCGAGTTGGAAGACCAAGTAGAAAAAAAACAGAAAGAGCAAGAAAAAGAAAAGAGGCTCAGAAAGAATGAAGAGGGATTAAGAGAAATGCAGGACAATATGAAATGTAACAATATCCATATAATAGGGATACCAGAAGGAGAAGAAGATCAAGGGAAAGAAAACCTATTTGAAAAAGTAATGATGGAAAACTTCCCTAATTACATGAGAGAAAAAGTCACAAAAATCCAGGAAACACAGAGAGTCCCCAACAAGAGGAACCCAAAGAGGCCCACGTCAAGACACATCATAATTAAAATGGCAAAATTCTGAGACAAAGAGAGAATCTTAAAGGCAGCAATGGAGAAAAAGGAAAGTAACATACAAGGAAGCCCCGATAAGGTTAGCAGCTGACTTCTCAATAGAAACGCTCCAAGCCAGAAGAGAATGGCAAGAAATATTCCAAGTGATGAGAACCAAAGGCCTGCAACCAAGACTACTTTACCCAGCAAGGCTTTCAATCAAGATAGAAGGCCAAATAAGGAGCTTCCCAGGCAAAAGAAGTCTAAAAGAATACACCTCTTCCAAACCAGCTCTGCAAGAGATACTAAAGGGCCTGCTTTAAGGAAAGGGAGGAAAGGAGAAAGAGAGGGAGAGGAACGCAGGTACAAAAATGGCAATGAATAAGTACCTATCAATAATAACTTTACACGTAAATGGATTAAATGCTCCAATCAAAAGGCATAGAATAGCTGAATGGATAAGAAAGCATGACCCACACATATGCTGGCTACAAGAGACTCATCTCAGGACAAAAAACCTACACAGACTCAAAGTGAAGTGATGGAAACAAATTTTCCAAGTAAATGGACAGGAAAAAAAAGTCACTGTAGCAATACTCATATCAGATGAAACAGACTTCAAAAGAAGAGCTGTAAAGAGAGACCCAGGTCACTTCATCATACACAAGGGAAGAATCCACCAAGAAGATGTAAACATTGTAAACACATATGCACCCAACATAACAGAACCTAAATACATAATGAAAATGTCAAAGGACTTTAACAAAGATAATGGTAGCAAAACAATAATGGTAGGGAATTTTAATACCCAACTGTCAAAAATGGACAGATTTTCTAAACAAAATATCAACAAACATATTGGGACATTGAACAATGCCCTAGATGAAATGGACTTAAATGATATATAGAGAGCCCTTCATGCCAAAGAAATTAAACACACTTTTTTTCAAATGCACATGGAACATTTTGAAAGATAGTCCACATGATAGGACACAAAACAAGCCTCAACAAATTCAAGAAAACTGAAATCATACCAAGCATTTTCTCCAAACACAAGAGACAGAAACTAGAAACCAATCCCAAGAGGAAAAACCCCAAAACATTCAAAATCATGGAGATTGAATAGCATGCTATTAAACAATGAATGGGTGAAGAATGAAATTAGGGAAGAAATCAAAAAGTTTCTGGAAACAAACCAAAATGAACACAAAACAACCCAAAACGTATGGGACACAGCAAAGGCAGTACTCAGAGGGAAGTTCATGCAGGCCTACTGAAAAAAAGATGGAAATGTTTCAAACAACTTAACCCTACAAATACAAGAAGTTGAGGAACAACAACAAGACAGCCCAGAGGAAGTAGATGGCAGGAAATAACCAATATCAGAGCAGAATTAAATGACATAGAGACTAACGGTACAATTCTAAGGATCAATGAATCCAGGAGCTGGTTCCTTGAAAAGATAAACAAAATCAACAAGTCATCTTTTTTATTGACTTTATTTTAATTGTTGTTCTTGTGAATTTTTCTCTCCTCTACTCAGATCACAGCCCACCACCACAGCCCTCCCCAGCTCCCTCCCATTTCCACCCTGACTGGTATTTGCCCATGTGTTTTTTATACTTGTTGCTCTAAACCCTTCCCCTTTTCTCCTGAAATTCCATACCCTCTCCTCTCTGGTCACTGTCAGCCTGTTATCAATTTCAACGTCTTTGGTTATATTATGCTTTTTTGTTTGTTTTGTTGATTAGGTTCCTCTTAAAGGTGAGATCATATGGTATTTGTCTTTCACTGCCTGGTTTATTTTGCTTAGCATAACGTTTTCCAGTTCCATCCATTGTATCATGAAGGGTAGGAGCTCCTTCGTTTCTTCTGCTGCTTAGAATTCCATTGTGTAAATGTACCATAGTTTTTTCATCCATTCATATACTGATGGTCACCTTGGTTGCTTCCAATACTTGGCTATTGTAAACTGTGCTGCTATGAACACTAGGGTGCATAGGTTCTTTTGCATTGTTGATTCAGTGTTCCTAGGATATAATCCTAGCAGTTGGATTGCTGGGTCAAAAGGTAGAACCATTTTTAGTTTTCTGAGAAAATTCCATACTGTTCTCCATAGTGTTTTTACCAGTCTGCAATCCCACCAACAGTGCACTAGGGTCCCCTTTTCTCCACAACCTCTCCAACACTTGTTGTTTGTTGCTTTGTTTATGATGGCCATTCTGACTGGTGTGAAGTGGTATCTCATTGTGGTTTTAATTTGCATCTCTCTGATAGCAAGCGATATTGACCATCTTTTCATGTGTCTCTGGATCCTCTGTATATCCTCCTTGGAGAAGTGTCTGTTCAAATCTTTTGCCCATTTTTTAAATTGGGTTGCTTGTCTTCTTATATTGGAGTCATGTAAGTTCTTTACTTATTTTGGAGATTAAACCCTTGTCTGAAGAATCATTGGCAAATATGTTTTCCCATACAGTTGGTTCTCTTTTTAATAGTTTTCTTTAGCCATGCAGAAGCATTTTATTTTGATGAGATCCCATTTGTTTATTCTTTCCTTTATGTCCCTTGTTTTAGGGGACATATCAGTAAAAATGTTGCTGCATGAAATATTTGAGATTTTTCTGCCTATATTCTCTTGTAAGACTTTTATGGTGTCAAAGCTTATATTAAAACTTTTTATCCAACTTCTGTTTATTTTTATGTATGGTGTAAGTTGGTGTTCAAGTTTCATTATTTTGCACGTACCTGTCCAGTTCTCCCAAGACCACTTGTTGAAGAGGCTACTTTTACTCCATTTTATGGTGCTGCCTCCTTTGTCAAATATTAATTGACTGTAGAGACTTGGATTTATTTCTGGGCTCTCTGTTCTATTCCACTGGTCCATGTGCCTGTTTTATGACAGTACCAGGCTGTTTTGATTACAGTAGCTTTGTAATACACTTTGGTGACAGGTATTGTGATCCCTCCTACTTTGCTCTTCTTTCTCAAAATTGTTGCACCTATTCAGGGTCGTTTATAGTTCCATATAAATTTTTGAAGTGTTTGTTTTATGTCTGTGAAATATGCCATTGGTACTTTAATAGGTATTGCATTGGATCTGTAAATTGCTTTGGGTAGTATGGACATTTTGATGATGTTAATTCTTCCAATCCACAAACACGGTATATGTTTCCATTTGTTTGTATTTTCCTTGATTTCTTTCTTCAGTGTTGTGCAG
>PVKU01011829.1:0-40217 GCA_004027475.1 Anoura caudifer
CACCACTTGTTGAAGAGGCTATTTTTACTCCATTTTATGTTGCTGTCCCCTTTGTCAAATATTAATTGACCGTAGAGACTTGGGCTCTCTGTTCTATTCCACTGGTCCATGTGCCTGTTTTTGTGCCAGTACCAGACTGTTTTGATTACAGTGGCCTTGTAATACAGTTTGGTGTCAGGTATTGTGATCGCTCCTACTTTGCTCTTCTTTCTCAAAATTGCTGAAGCTATTCAAGGTCGTTTATGGTTCCATATAAATTTTTGAAGTGCTTGTTCTATGTCTGTGAAATATGCCATTGGTACTTTAATAGGTATTGCATTGAATCTGTAAATTGCTTTGGGTAGTATGGACATTTTGATGATGTTAATTCTTCTGATTCATGAACATGGTACATGTTTCCATTTATTTGTTTCTTCCTTGATTTCTTTCTTTAGTGTTGTGTAGTTGTCTGCATACAGGTGTTTTACCTCCTTGGTTATATTTATTCCTAGGTATTTTATTTTTCTTTTTGCTATATTGAATGGGATTTTTTCTTGATTTCTGCTTAATTTGCTAAGGATTAAGTTATAATTGAATTAAATTAAGAGTTTTAAGCAAAATGCAAAGTGTTATCTGCTAACCTGAAATAATGAATCTATTTTTATTAAAACATTTTTTGTAAAATATTTTACTCAGTGAACATTAATCTGCCTAATGATTCAAAAATTCTACTGTCAGGGATTAAAGAGTTAAATGTGAGACCTGAAATGAAGAAACTTAAAAAAAGACAAAAACATGGAATAAATGCTCCTTGACCTGGGTGTCAGTAATGATTTTTTGGAAATCACACCTAAAGTAACAAAATAAAAAATTAACAAGTGGGACTACATTAAACTAAAAAGTTTCTGCAGAGAAAACATATCATCAAGGTGAAATGGCAAACTACAGCATGGAAAAAATATTTGCAAATCATATATTTGATTGTGGGTGAATGTCCAAAATATATAAGGACCTCACACAACTCAATGGCAAAAAACAAAAACAAAAACAAAGAAACTAATCATTCAAGTTTTAAAATGGACAAAGGATCTGAATTGACATTTTTCCCAAAGAAGATATACAAGTAGTCAGCAAGTCCATGGAAAGCTTAACATCAGTCATCATTAGGGGAATGCAAATTGAAACCACAATGTGATATTAGCTCATGCCTGTCAGTATGACCATCATAAAGAAGACAAGAAGTAACAAATGCTGGCATGAATGTGAAGGAAAGGAAACCCCTGTGCATTGCTGGTGGTGGTGTAAATTGGTGCTGCCACTATGGAAAGTGGTATACATAGATTCCTCAAAACATTAAAAATAAAACTATGATATGATTCAGCAATTCACTGCTGGGACTATATCCAAAGGAAATAAAAACACTAACTCTAAAAGATACCTGCACCCACATGTTTATAGCAGCCTTATGGACAATAGCCAAGATTTGGGAACACCCTAAGTGCTCATCTGGGGGTGAATGGGTTAAGAAGATATTGTATATGTACAATAGAATATTATTCAGCCATTAAAATGAGGAAATCCTACCATTCATCACAACATAAATGGAATTTGAAGCATTATGCTAAGTGAAATAAGTCAGACAAACACAAATACTCGATGATATCATTTATATGTAGAATCTAAGAAACAAACAAATAAAAACACCAAACTCATAGAAAAAGAAATCAGATTTGTGTTTGTGATTATGAGAAGGAGGGGTAAGAGGTACTGTGGGAAGATGGGAAATTGGAGGAAGGTGGTCAAAGGTACAAACTTGCAGTTGCAAGATAAATAAGCACTGGAAATGCATGGGATGACACAATGACTACAGTTAACACTGCTGTATGATATACATGAAAGTTGTAAAGAGAGTACATCTTAAGAGATATCAGGAGGAGAATTTTTTTCTTTACTTTTTATTGTATCTCTATGAGATGATGAATGTTAACCAAGTATATTGTGGCAACCATTTCACAGTACAATAAATCAAACCATCATGCTATATACTTTAAACTTATTCAGTGATTCATGCCAGTTATTTCCCAGTAAAACTGAATAAAATCACACTGTCAGACAAATATAATATTTAACACATTATTCTCTGATGGCTTCTTATACCTTAAATTATAAAATAAGCAACTGAAGAATTTTACTCAAAATTAATAAATTGCATGCTAAGTCATGTTGTGAAAATAAACACCAAGTATTATTTTAGCACAAGAGGAATTAATTAGATATTTAAAAATCTTCAGTAAATCAACACTTACCAAATAACATATAGTAAATGCTCAACAAAAATTATTGAATAAAGTAATAAATCAAGGGTATTTTATTTATATTTTATTAAATTATTGGGGTGACATTGACTAATAAGATTTTATAGGTTTCAGGTGTACATTTCTTGAGGTTCTTATTACATATATTTTTTATTAAATTTATTGGTTATATTGGTCAGTAAGTACATAGGATTGAAATGCATGGTTCTCTGATACATGATCTGTGTATTGCATTGTATGCCCACCATTCAGAGTCATATTATCTTCTGTCACCATATATTTGGCCCCCTTTACCATTTACTGCTCTCCACCTCCTTGCCCCTGGTGCCATACTGTTGTCTGTGTCCATGAGTTTCAGTTTTATATACCACAAATGAGTATCATGTGCCTCTTAGCTTTTTCTTTCTTACTTACTTCTCTTAGTATAATATTCTCAAGGGCCATCCATGTTGTCACCAATGGCAGCATTCCATCTTTTCTTATGGCTGAGTAGTATTCCATTGGATACATGTGCCACATCTTTTTTATCCAATATCCTATTGAAGAAAACTTTGGTTGTTTCCATGTCTTGACCACTGTGAATAATGCTGCAATAAATATAGGAGTGCATAAGTCTTTGTGAATAAATTTTTGAGGGGGTTTTTAGTGGATACCCAGAAAAGGAATTGCTTGGGGTATATGGTAACTTTATTCTTTATTTTTAGGAACTGCCATACTATTTTCCATAATGGCTATACCAGTTTACATTCCCACCAGTAGCAAACGAAGGTTCCTTTTCCTCCACACCTCTCCAACACTTGTTATTACCTGTTTTGTGGATAATAATAGCCATTATAACAGGCATGAGGTGGTGTTTCATTGTTGTTTCGATTTGCAGTTCCCTAATTGCTAGTGAAGTTGAATATCTTTTCATATATCTGTTGGCCATTTATATGTCTTCTTGGGGGAAGTGTCTGTTCAGGTCCTCTGCCCATTTGTTTAAATGGATTGTTTGTTTATTTGGTGTTAAGTTGTATGAGTTCCTTACATATTTTAGATATTAACACCTTGTCAGAGCTGATGATTGCAAATATCATCTCCCATTTTTTGGCTGCTTTTTTATATTGTTGGTGGATTCTTGTTTTGTGCAGAAGCTTTTTAGTTTAATATAGTCTCATTTATTTATTTTTTTAAAGACTTTTTATTTATTTATCTTTAGAGGGGAAGGAAGGAGAGAGGGAGAGAAATATCAATGTGTGGTTGCCTCTCATGCATCCCCTGCCAGGAACTGGCCTGCAACCCAGGCATGTGCCCTGACTGGGAATCGAACGGCAATCCTTTGGTTCATAGGCCTGCACTCAATCCACTGAGCTACACCAGCTAGGGCTCATTCATTTATTTTCATCTTTACTTTCTTACTGTCTTTCAGCCAAACTCATAAAATCTCTAAGATTAAGGTCCATGAGGTTAGTACCTATGTTTTCTTCTATGTAATTTATTATTTCAAGTCTTATATTTAGGACTTTGAACTATTTTGAGTTAATATTTGTATATGGGGAAAAATGTCTAGCTTCATTCATTTGCATGTGGTTTCCAATATTCCCAGAACCATTTATTGAAGAGACTCTCTTTTCTCCATTGTGTGTCTTTAGCTCCTTTGTCAAGAATTCTTTTGCCCAAATCATGTGGTTTTACTCCTAGGCTCTCAATTGTATTCCATTGGTCTGTGTTTCTGTTTTTCTGCCAATACCATGCTATTTTCATTATCATCTCCCTGTAGTATTTTTAAAGTCAGATAGTGTGATACCTCCAGCTTCATTCTTACTACTCAGGATTGCTTGGTTAGTCGAGGTCTTTTCTTATTCCACAAAAATTTGATTTTTTGTTTATTTAAAAATATTATTAGGAGAATGAACATTTTAAAATATATTTTCTGTGCTAAACAATATACAAAAGTGGAAGAAAGCTTTCTTGAGAAAATGATACTAATATAAACAATTACTCTTTTTATTGTTTATTTTCTAACATTGCTTAAGTGACAGTTAATATAATATTACCAATTACAAGAAAACCAGATACTTTAACATAAATATATCACTTTGTAGAGTTGCATGTAGAGCTATTTTATGGATGACTCTGGTAAATATTCCAGACTCAATAAACAAAAAATAAATATGCTTTTCTCTCTCTTAGGACACCTTAAATTAGAAAGGTGTCCTATTTGTTTCTAAAACAAATTATATATATATCAAACAAATTATCAAAATTATTTCAAAAAGAAATCTCTGATTTTCAGACATAGATGAGCCAGAGAACATAATTAAAATGAAATGCAAAGAAATTCATTCAACTTAGATATATGTATATGTATATGTATATGTATATATACACATATATGCATGTGTGTGTGTGTGTGTGTTGTTTATGTGTGTGGGCAGAGGAAAGGGAGAAAAACAGCACAGATACAACTGATAATTTTTAGCACAGATGAATTAGACAACTACATTGAGATATAAAAATAATCTGACAGCCTGCCCTGGCCTGGTTGCTCAGTTGGTGGGAATACACCAACTTGTGACTTTGATTCCCAATGAGGCACATACCTAGGATGTGTGTTCAGTCTCCAGTAGGGGCACATCCAGGAGGCAACTGATTGACTGATTGATGTTTCTCTCACACATCTCTCTCTCTCTCTTTCTCTCCCCCTCCCTCCCTCCTTCCTTCCCCTCCTTCCTCTCTAAAATCAATGAACACACCTTCAGGTGAGGATTAAAAAATAATCTGACAACCTCTTTTCCAGTTGGAACTATGGAGCATGCAAAAGAGAAGGTTTTTTGCTGTGCCAGAAACCCTTAAGAAAAATAAAGAAATTTCATATAGAAATTCAAGTTATTTTATAGAAGGTAGAGATGCTAGTAACAGGGAAGACCAGATCAACAGGCTTATTTTAAGGATGAAATGAGATATCTACCATGGTTATTTTTTAATCTAGTCAGTTAATAAGTAGTAATTTTTTTCTCTGACAAAATAAATAAACAATTTCCTCAAATTTCTAAAACCCATTGATATTGCATATTTGTTTCTAAAAAAGTATTTTTGTTTCTACTGTTTTGAAATTATAAATGTAATTCATGTTCATTATACATTGAACATATCTGAATAAAATATACTGTTTCTGAAATTATAACTATAACTCTTGTTCATTATACATTGAACATTTCACCCTTCCATATTTTCTTATATCAGTAACTTGAATTGCTACAAGAAGTGAAATCCTTTCCACATTTTCTGAATGTTTATATTTACTTGAGTTTCCCTTGTCAACAATCAGTCTATACTATGTTCTTAATTTTAGTTAGGCTTGACGATAAATTATAAAAATTGTAATCTAGAAAACAATTTAAAGAAATAATACCATAATTTAAAACTTTCCCATGAAAAAAACTCCAGACCCACATGTCTTGGCTGATAAATTTCCCCAAATATTAAAGATATAATTTTCTCGACTGAGTTCTGGCCCAGATGGAGGTGTAGGTAGAAACCCTTCGCTTCCTCACACAACCAAAAGGAGTATAACAACCAATCTAAAATCAACAAACATCCAAAATTGCCATAAAGTCAAACTGCATGGAACTCTGACAACCAACAAATTAAAAAAAAGTCAACCAGAACAACTAGACCAGTAAGGCGGATTGTGCTGGCTGACTCAGAAAAACCACAGGGAGGTGGCTGGGGGGCAGGGCTGACTGTGGAGCTTGGCAGAGCTGCACACAGGAGGGACTGACTTAAAGGGAAAACTGAGACCCAGAGCTGACTGTGGACTAAGTCTGGGGTTGCCACGGTGAGGGATACTTCCAGTCTGACACAAGAGTCTGTTGGAAAGTGTGCTAGAGACGGGTAGGAGAGCTGCATTGCTCCCTCTCTGGCCCCTCCCCCACAGGCAGCCCAACAAAGAGGGCCCTGCCCCTTACAACTTAACAGGTGTGCCAAGACAAAGAAATACGGCCCAAATGAAAGAACAGAGTAGAGCCTCAGAAAGAGAGATAAGTAAGGAGGAGATTGACAACCTATCTGATGGAGAATTTGAAGCCCTGGTAATAAATATGCTCACGGATCTGATTGAGCTTGGTCAAAAAATGAAAGAACAAACGAAAGGTATCAAAAATGAAATAAAGCAAAATATTCAGGGAACTAACCCTGACAAGAAGGAAACCAGGATTCAAAGCAACAATTTGGAACAAAAGGAAGAAATAAACATCCAACTGGATCAGAACGAAGAAACAAGAATACAAAAAAAATTAAGAGAGGCTGAAGACTCTCTGGGACAACCTGACATGTTCCAATATCTGAATCATAGGGGTGCCAGAAGGAGAAGAGCAACAGCAAGAAATTGAAAACTTCTTTGAACAAATAATGAAGGAAAACTTCCCCAATCTGGTGAAGGAAATAGACTTCCAGGAATTCCAGGAAGCCCAGAGAGTCCCAAAGAAGCTGGACCCACAGAGGAACACACCAAGGCACATCATCATTAAGTTACCCAAGATTAAAGACAAAGAGAGAGTCTTAAAAGAAGCAAAAGGAGACAGTTACCTACAAAGGAGTTCCCATTAGACTATCAGCTGATTTCTGAAAAGAAACCTTACAGGCAAGAAGGGACTGGAAAGAAGTATTTGATGTCATAAAAGGCAAAGACCTACATCCAAGATTACTCTATCCAGCAAAGCTTTCATTTAGAATGGAAGGGCTGATAAAGTGCTTCTCAGATAAGGTCAAGTTAAAGGAGTTCATCATCACCAAGCCCTTATTTTATGAAATGTTAAAGGGATATATCTAAGAAAAAGAAGATAAAAAATATGAACAATAAAGTCACAACAAACTCATAACTACTAACAATGAACCTAAAAGAAAAGGAAAACAATGAAATCAAAAACTAAGCAAACAACAAGAACAGAAACCGAATCAGAAAAATAGACATCACACAGAGGGGTTCAGTTGGGAGGGGGAAGGGAGGATAGGGCAGAAAAGGTACAGGGAAGAAGAAGCATGATTAGTGGGTATAAAATAGTTGGGGAGAGATAAAAAAATGTATAGGAAAGAAAAGACTCAGAAAACTTATATGTACAACCCATGGACATGAACTAAGGGGCAGGAGAATGCTGGTGGGTTTTGGGGGGAAGGGGGGATAAAGGAGGAAAAATTGGAAAACTGTAATAACATAATCAATTAAAAATACTTAAAAAAACATATAATTTTCTCCAAATACACACTTTTCCAGAAAACAAAAAAGGAGAAAGTACTTCCCAGTTTATTATTCAAAATCAATGTAATCATTATACCAATGTGCATGGTATGATCATTACAAGGATGGAAATATATAACCTTTCTCACACACATAAACATAAAATTTGCAAACAAAATTCATATATATGTACATATACATATATATATCTTCATATCTAAGTAGCAGTTATTTCAGAAATTTGAAATTAATTTTTATTTCAAAAACAATTAATGTAATTTATCACCTTGAAAATAAGATTTAAAAAAATATGACCTTCTCCTGAGACAGAGAATTTTATAAATTTTAATAACCATTTATGGTAAGCATTCTCAAATATCTAGGAAATGAAGGGATATTTCTTAATCTAATAAAAAGGTCTATGAAAAATATCTGCAGGTATCACAGTAAAAGATGAAATGTGTAATGCTTTCTCTCTAAGATTAGAAAAAGAGTAAGGATGTCCTCTTCCACCATTTTCAATTTTGTACTGAAGGTCCTAGACAATGAGGTATAAGCGAGGTTAATCAAATCTATAGATATTGGAAAGAAAGAAGTAAAACTACTTTTTTTTCAAGATTTTATTTATTTATTTTTAGAGAGAGGAAGGGAGGGAGAAAGAGAGAGTGAGTGAAACATCAATTTGTGGTTGCCTCTCGTGTGGCCCCATTGGGGACCTGACCTGCAACCCAGGCATGTGCCCTGACTGGGAATCGAACCTGTCACCCTTTGGTTTGCAGTCCGCACTCAATCCATTGAGCTATGCCAGCCAGGGTTGTATAACTACTTTTATCACAAATGTCATAAGCATGTCTAGATAATTCAATTGGATCTCAAAAATATTAGTATTAATAAGTGATTGAGTAGTTAATATTAGGGTTAATAAATAGTATCAATAAATGTAAACCTAACCCAATGTGTTAATGGAGAGCATTCTAGAAACTGACCCACTTGCTGCAATCATAGGAAAAAAGGCTACTCTGATAGAAAGATGCATGTTAAATTTACTCATATAGAGTACTAAAAGAATGTGCAGATGTTTTTGTATTGAGGAAGTAAATTATTCACACACTTGCTATCAAACCTTGCTTTATTTCCCAGGAAATGAGTAACTACACATTTCCTTTCAGAGTGTAAGGAATACTATGTATTGAGTTGGCCAAAAAGTTTGTTTTTCTCCATAAGATAGCTCTAGTAGTGCTTGTCTTTAACTTATTTCAAAACAATTTTGTTAAATTGTATTGTGACAGCTGTCACATCAGCATGCATTTAAAAAAACACTCATCAAAATTGGTGAATTTTTGTGTAGCCATTTTAATATTGAAGGTGGAAGAAAATATGCAACATTTTCAACATATTATGCTTTATTATTTCAAGAAAGGTAAAAAAGCCACTGAAATGCAAAACAAACAAAAAGATTTGTGCAGTGTATGGAGAAGGTGCTGTGACTGATCGAATGTGTCAAAAGTGGTTTGCAAATTTCATGCTGAAGATTTCTCACTGGATGATGCTCCATGGGTGGGTAGGCCAGTAAAAGTTGATAGCAATCAAATCAAGACATTAAGTGAGAATAATCAATGTTATACCATGCAGGGAGATAGCCGATATACTCAAAATATCCAAATCAATAATGTTTTTTGTGAAAATGAAAAATGTGTCTTTTATTTTATGGAAAACCTAAACAGACTTTTTGGCCAACACAATATACAGGGTCCAGCAGAAGTAAGGCCTGCTTGAGTGTCATTGGTAGGGTAATAATATGGGTGTAATAATTTGCAGTTTTAATTTGAACATTTCACCAAAAATGTCCTATGGTGTGCTTGAGCATGATATTGTTATGTTACAGAATTACATACTTATGATTTGTAATAAAATATTTTGTAACTTAAAAAAAGCATTATTTGTGCCAGACCCTGTACGCTTTGAAGTGAAAATTGGGGGATAGTGGAACAGACAAGTGTCTGTATAGTTCCAGCATTATTTGTTTTAATGTTATGGTCAATAGTAGACAGAAAAAAGTTTAGGAGAACACCTAATGATGCTGCCATCAGTCATTATGCATCAAAAGTCCAAATATAGCTGCACATTCAATTTATTGTTGTAAATGAACAAGTTCTGTTCAAATTTAGATTTAGTAGCAATACTCGTGTGCAAGAGATCTAGTTGCATTTCCTACATATATTCTTCTCTTTATTTTAACAATAACCTGGTTACAATTCACAGTCTTGCTTGGAGCTTGGTGTGGCTTTGGGAGTCAATTGCAGCCAATGAATTAGATCCACAGATGGCAGAGGACTGAGTTGGAGAAAACTTGGTGGAGCTGTCATTCCAGCCCAGCATGTATCCCTTCCTGCTGGATTCTTTTTCGGTATTAAACATTTGAGACTTTACTAGGTGTAAAGAACCATCCTTTTAGTTTTATGTGCACTATCTGGTTAAATCCTCAGGATGGTTCTTTGAGATGAGTACTGCAGCCACCTCCATTTTAACTACAGAGTAAAGCTGAGTTTTTGAGCAGGATAACAAGTGATAAAGTGCGGATTTGAACCCAGAATGAGGCTTTTAATGTAATTGTGTTTAATATGCTTTTAAGATGTTGTTACACAAACTAATGACATTGTTGCCAGGTATTCGTGCTTTCTTCAACCTGTTTACAAGAAGTTTTCAGTGATGGGCTTGTGTCCTTTGGTGGTTAGTCACCATTATGATTTTCCTCTTAAAAAGACCAATGTCCCTTTTGTTTAATTTATTCCTCATGTTTCTCCCATTTCCTTTGGTGTGTTTCTGGGTGATCATTGAATAAATAACTGTGGTGCCTTGCCAGTGGATGAGGTTTTGAGATGACAGCATAGAGATATGTGTGTGGTGTGAGGGGGGGAGGAGGATAAATGGGAATGGGGATGAATGTATTATGGCTAAAGGTGATTATCTACGCCTTTGTTGTTAAGGACAGCTATATCATTGCATTCCTTATCAGAAAAAAATGAATATGTTTTTCATGACTTTCAATCTCATCAAGTAAATATAATGAGTAAAATTTATTGACTTCTGAGACTGTGGGTTTCTGGGTTCACGAGATTGTTGTCACACTGCCCATGGCAGACCCTGCGCTGTACACCAGATGGCATGGGAGGTTCTGGCTACAGAAGCAGCTGTCACCAAACCAACAGTCATGAGGAAGAAAATAGCACTCATTCTTGATTGATCACATTATTGACATGGGAAGGGGTATTATATATAACATTTATTCTGCATAAGGAAACATTTATTTACTGGGGTATATGTGTATTTGATATGCGATATATATTCATGCATATATTTTGATTGTAAAGCCATAAAAATTTAATGGGGTTAATTATTGCATTAAATACTTTATATGCACATAAAACACCATTGAGAAGTTATATTGAGGAAGTTATAGCCACTTTACCTGAAAAATAATCATATGATGCATATACATTGTACCTAGAAACAAGCAGCCACTATGAAAATGATGATATGTTTGGTAACAGCCACAATGTGAGACTCTTGCACATCCACCCCTGAAATTCACCAGAATGCTAAAGTGCTTCTCATATCTTCTTGGCTATTGGTTAGGAGCATGACTAGCTTTGTCTGAATCTTAGCTTCACCATGTAGTTGATGTGGGGTCACGTAGAGTAAGTTATTTACTCCTGTTTCCTTATCAGGAAGATGGGGATGGTAATAATTGCATTACCTTGATGGAACTGTTCTAAGAAATCACCGATGTCACATTTACCAGATGTAGATTATAAAAATATATAAAAATATTAGCTGTTACCAGTAACAGCAGTAATAGCAGCAGCAATATTTAAGCACAATAGTATGGATTCTGAAGATAATTAAAAGGAAACAACAATACCTTTTAACAATCAATTTTTTTAAAAGTAGATTGCATATTTTTACATCCGGGGAAATCATGTCTAATATATTTGATTTTAACCGTGTTTTAGGAATTGGTCATGCACAATTTCATTATTCAAAACAAAGTAGAAATTCCAAAAGCAATAAACTTTCCAGTAATAGAGTTCGGTTGTCTAGGACTCTGGTGTGGTCTTTACTTCCTAGTCTCTGTTGGGGTAGGAATGTCAAGAAAGGCCTTCTAAAATCACCACAGGATCTGTCAGGCAATCCCAGTAATACCACAAAACACTGCCCTGAATAACAGTTGTGAACAAGGTACATGTTATAGTGATTTATTACTGAAACAATATTAATTCAGGAAAACTTTGAAACTGAGACTTAAGTGTAATATAATACTATACAGTTATATTTATGAATGAGATTTTTCTAAGGCAATATGAAGAATTTGGTATAAAATGCCTCAGTTTGTGTGGACTTACAATAAATTATTGCCTTCTCTGTAACATGAAACCATTTTCCATCTTTGGAATGTTTTTCATATAAAATAGCATTTCTCTCAAAAACTGAAAGAATTTGCTGCAATAACTAATGAGTTTGACTTCCACAAAACTAATGAATTGCTTGTTTATATCTTTCTGATTGATAAGACACTAAAATGGACTTACCAATAATTGCATGATGAAACCAAGAATGTAATGTTAGAACCAGGAATAAAAAAAAAACAAAACACTTTCTTTTTTCAGACAGCAATTCCCATACGATCACTGGATAAAGCAGATGTGTCGAGGGACCCTCATCTCTGTGTAGCAAAAAGTACAAAAACATGGGGGCTTAGACTAACCTGTATTACTGCCAGTAACCCCAATATCTGCCACGAAGTTATGACCAAAGCAAAACCTATTGTTCTGCATGTGTACAGACTGGGGCCAAAGTAATAAGGTAATTGACAAATAATAATACAAGAATGAACACTGTTTTGCATACTCACAACTGTAAAACTACTTTTGTGTTGCTCTGTATACTAACTCCACCTAATAAAAGGAGAGAGAAGAAATTTCTATAGACGACGGCAATAGACAGTGAATTTGAAATGACTGCTAGTCTGCGTGCAAATGGAAAATGACAGAAGATTGTTTTGTATACAAAATGAATTCTAAAACTCATTCAACATTCACAGTCTAGATTTTATTCAAATACATAAGTAGTATAGTCTCCCTTTGATTATATAAAATGAACAACTGATTTTTACCTTGCATTAAAAATTATAAAAATTTATATATAACTAATTGTAATAAAAATGTATATACATGTATCCCCAAATTAAGAATGACTTATTATAACTTCTAAGTCTTATTCATGACAAATGTTATAGACAGTTAAAAGATAATTATGTAAGAATATCTAACTTCAGTTTTAGTTAAGAAATAAAATTCTAGGTCATTAAGCACCAAACCTCACATACAGTAAGATTCTCGGATAAGTTTGGGTGCTATCTTCAGGAAATGAAGAAGGAATACAGCAAAATTAAAATGAGATGTCATAATATAGCTATAGGAATGAATATGTTAGAAATTTTCTTTTTTTAAATTAAGTGTATTTTATTGAGTATGCTGTTACAGCTGTCCTGTTTTTCCCCTTTGCCCCCCTCCATCTGGTACCCCATTCCCTCCAGCAATCCCTCCCTTAGTGCATGTCCATGGGCCGGCATATGAGTTTTTTTGCTTCTCCATTTTCAACTATTCTTAACATCCCCCTGTCTATTTTGTACCTACCAATTATGTCTATTATTTATTGTATCTTCACACATTCTCCTTCTTCCCCATCCCCACTAATAACCCTCCATGTGATCTCCATTTCTATGATTCTGTTCCTGTTCTAGATTTTTGCTTAGTTTGTTTTTTTTTAGATTCCATTGTTGATAATTGTAAGTTTGTTGTCATTTTACTGTCCCAAACAAGTTGGACCCAAAGAGGACCACACCAAGACACATCATAATTAAAATGCCAAAGTTTAAAAATAAAGAGAGAATCTTAAAGGCAGCAAGAGAAAAAAAAAGAGAGTTACCTACAAAGGTGTTCCCACATGACTATCCACTGATTTCTCAAAAGAAACCTTTCACAGAAGAAAGGACTAGCAAGAACTATTCAGAGAGATGAAAAGCAAGCACCTACATCCAAGATTACTCTATCCAGCAAAGCTATCATTTAGAATTGAAGGGCTGATAAAATGCATCCTAGACAAGGTAAAGCTAGAGATCAGCATCACCAAGCCCTTATTATATGAAATGCTAAAGGAACTTATCTAAGAAAGAGGAAAAGAATCTTTCAATCTCTAGCTTGTAAGCTTTTTTTACTTTGCCTATTTTATTTTGCACAAATTTTACTATTTTGATGGAATAATTTTGCACTTATAGAGTAGGAAGTTAGAATACTAACATGGAAAATAATTTTGCTTTATCTGAGCCTGCCTTCCTTCCTTCCTTCCTTCCTTCCTTTTCTTCTTTTCCGGTCAGATTCTTAGTACCTCTAGATTAATATACATATATTTCACTTTTGCTGTGCACCTTAATACAGTTTAGGGTCAACTAAGTTGAAGTGCTGAATAGTGATATCATCACAAAACCTGTTCAAAATAACATTACCAAAAGGTAATGTACAGTGAAAACTTAAAATTTGTAAAGTATACATTTTGACAAAATACTATATTGCCTCTGTGAATACAAACATTTGCAAATGATGTTTCTAACTTTACCACAAATTTCTATGTAACTGAAACCAAATATATTCAGCTTTCTAGAGGGTAATTTTTAATAGTCAGTCTGTAAAGTGATATTATTAAAATATAGCTGAAAGTAATTCCTGGGTTTTAGATTTCATATATACTAGTGTAAACAATTTCTGCAGAACTTAGACATTATCTCATTATTTTAAATAATTAAAATATTTAGATAAAAGGGGTAAATCCTCATTTAGTTTTACCTTCAGCTTAGAATTGTAAAATCCCACTCACCATTATCTAGGTTTTACATAATGCATTTTAATGTTTACATAATGGACACTAGGGTGCCTACACACACAAACATAAACTACTTTTTTAAATAGCTACAATAATGGCTTTTTCAACATTTAAAAAAAAATCTCACTTTTCTTACAGACTTTCAGTTTGTGCACTGCACAAATGTTCTGATCATTTCACCTGGAATGTGTAATACTACTAAATGAGAGATGAGATTGTGATGATAGTTAGGATGTGACCCAATTATATCTAATTGGCAGAGTTTATTATTTTTAAAGCTCATCCTTCTCTGTCATTTCTCCTGAAATTTCCCCAGAGATTTCACTTCAGCATCTAAAAGATTTGAAGGAGCTGAACTCCTCCCTCACCTTTAATTCTCAACAAGAATTTTATTTTTTCATGCAGCCAAAGAAATAAAAACTCCTACCCACTCTCTCAAATGTGTGTCCCTTAGGGAAGTCTTTTAATGAAATCCAGGATATATTTAAAGTCATAGTAGTGATATACTTATTCTTAAAAGAAAGTTATATTAGTATACATTTAGCTACAATTATGTGGCTAAGACTTGAAGAGGCACAAGAGTTTTCTTTAATATTAAAGTGCTACCACGTGGCAAGAGAGATTGAAACAATCTTGAGCTGCCAAACAGAGAATAAATTGACAGTGGATGATATACCCATAGCCTATACAATGAAGACATTCTCTTAACAATTAGTTGTTCTTGACCAAACAGTTGCTAATTTATTGTCTAATTTCTAGAAAGATGCACAAGAAAGAAAATGAATTGAATGATCTCTAAACTTACTTTACATCTGATATCCAGGTGAATAAGGCTTTAGTGAGGCAAAGGAAAGTCTTAAATTTCTGCTATATTTTATTACTACTTACCATCTGATGATATAGGTTGTTAAACTAAAACTCCACACCAGGAAAAATACTATACATATCCTCTTATAAAATTGGCTCTTTTGAAATATCTAATCTCAATTTCGCCTTACGTTGCAGACTGGTTTCATTGTATTTTCTTCTGACAATAAGCGGAAGACACCTCTGAGCATACCATCAGGAAATCCTCATAAAGGAGCTAAGATATATTATATTTTGATAATAAATTATACACTTTAGTTTAGAATACATAAAAGGAAATCCAATTTAATAAACAAGATTTATACTGTTTAACAACTGAAAAAATTAAGGGAAAAGATAAAAATGTGGAGAAATACTCTTTTTTTCAATGAGGTATATCGAGAGACTAAATATTACAGAAGTAACAGCCCCAAAATTCACCTTATTTAATTAAATTTTATTTCTTGAGTTTGCTCTACTTAAAAGCTCAACATTCTTTGTATTTGTCTTAAATTTAAAAAGAGAAAACAAAATACTGTAAAGTATTTTTACAAATCTTGATCTCAAATTCCAGAAGCAGGCCTAGAAGAATACGTACTGGGTAACGGATTATCGATAAATGATTTTTCTGACTCTCTTTTTGTTAACAGATAACAAGAAATGTTACCAACAGGAGCATCTTCAAATACACTCCAATAAGCGTACACCAAAAGGAAGCAGTTTCCTTTGACACCTTTCGACTAGACAAATTGGACTATCTTGTATCATTGCTCGTTATTTAGACCAGATCAGAAAATTTAATTCTTCCTATGACTTTATTTCTTCATTTGCAAATCAACAGGTTTTTTTAAAAGCATAATCTTTACCTATTGATCTTAAGATTCTGTTTGCTGAATTAGAATTTTATTAACAATTCCAAAATCTGAAAAGAGAGAAAAGAAAGATTAAGGTAGGATGCAAGCCAAATTGGGACTTCTCTTCATCCTGCAATTATTTGAAGGCTTTAGTAATAAGAGTAAATTATTGGTTATATTGTGGAACTCAGTGCTGGAAATGCATGGAAGTATGGTAGAAATAATTCTGGATAGAAGATAAAGATATTTTGGTTTTAGTCTTCGCTATAAAACAACTAACCACTCAACCTTGGAAATTCATTTTACTTAGTTATTAAATTTTACCTTCTGTAAAATGAGGATTTATTGGGTACATTATTTTTGAAGAGTTTTGTTCATAAAATTCTGTGACAGCCATGAAGGTGCACCACCCAGATCTCCCTTCAAGAAAAAACTTTCTCCAAAGAATGTAGTTAGCTGACAGCTCCCAGCTGCTGCGCCTTTAAAATCTGATGTGGGGTTTACGTCAAAGCCACTCTCTTCTGGGGTCTACTCCCGCAGGCGAAACAGTGGGAACACAAGCACTGGGTCATTTGTGCCCAATGAAGGTAATTTCCTCTATCAGGTAATCTTGCTCAGTTTCTCCACCAGGCTGATGGGAGTTTCTCAGAGTGGCAGTGTTATTTGAAGTTTTATCAATCAATCCTTTCTGCTTACCTCTCTTTCTTCACAGGTATTAGATCAACATTGTAGTCTGGTGCTCACCTATGTAGGAGCCATGAGAATATGCTTCACAAATCTCCAACTACAGACAAAATTAATTGACCAAAGGCCCTATCTGCTGTGCTCTAGCATCCTTTGCCAAGTTTGTAAGAAGACTACACTTCCCCGGGGTATGCTGCCTACCAGTGGCTGAGGCCAGTGACTGAGGGATGTTAAGGCAGGCCTGTTATTGGTAGACTTAGGATTCCTCTGAAGGCTAAGACTTACATCATTGTCTGATGACTGTCCCTGCCTTATCCAAACCCCTAACCTTTTATTTTTCCCACACAGGCACTTCCATATAAATCCTGATATTTAATTTTATTTTTAAACCATTTTATTTATTTATCTTTAGAGGGGGAGGGAGGGAGAGAAATATCAATGTATGGTTGCCTCTTGTGCATCCCTTGCCAGGAACTGGCCTGCAACCCAGGCATGTGCCCTGACTGGGAATCGAACCACAATCCTTTAGTTCACAGGCCCACGCTCAATCCACTGAGCTGCACCAGCCAGGGCAAATTCCAATATTTTAAATTTTATCTTGGCACCTGCTTCTCTGAGGATTCAGATATCACATTCAGTCTCTTCCTGCTCCTTCTCACCTTTATCCTTCACTGGTATTTTCCCCAATCAATATCTTACAATTTTAGTTTCATATGGACCTATGCTTTCTAGAAGTATAAAATTGACAGAAATCCTTTCTTTAAATAAAATTCAACAAGTAAGCCCAATATTGGAAGTGATAGAATGGGCCTCTTCTGGCTGATGCAAGACCTGGGGGTTGAAGAGTTCCTTATTCACGGACACTCTCACCCCATCTTTCCCTCCAGTGAAAGCTTCTAAAACATCTTTGAAAAATACTTTAGGATATGGAAAAGTTTGGCATTTCCTGAATAAGATGTCTTAACACATTAAATACTATCATTTTGTAACACCTAAATGTCTTCATTGAAGTCCATATAAAGCCTTTATAGTGATCCCCCAAATCTGAAATTTTACCAGCAGAGTCAGGCCATGGTAGAGGTCCCCCCTGATTGCAGACGCAGAAATCAGAGTGCCAGACATAGTATGACCTTTTTCAAGGACACTGGTCAGGTTGAGAGAGGCAGACGTGAGTGCAAAGATGGTGTTTGCTGGCCTCTGTTTCTTGAGAACAGTTCCCCCCTTTTTAACTGTTTAATCTATTTAATTTATTTTCTCATTCAATTTATTGGGGTGACATTGGTTAATAAAAATTATATAGGTTTCCAGTGTACAGTTCTATGATACACCATCTATAGACTGAATTGTGTGCCTACCACCAAAACTCAATTTTTTCTGTCAACATATATTTCACTCCCTTTACTGCTCCCCCAAACCCCCTTCCCTCATCTATGCCTATGAGTTTTTGATTGTTTGTTTTGTGTTTGTTCATTTGTTGCTTTCAGTTTTATAATTCCACATATGAGTGAAATCACATGGTTCCTAGTTTTTTTTGTCTAACTTATTTTGCTTAGCATGATATTCTCAAGATTCATCCATCTTGTCACAAATGGCAATATTTTATCTTTTCTTATGGTTGAGTAGTATGTAGGTATATCTATATCTATATAGGTATATCTAGATATAGATATGGTTGAGTATGTGTGTGTGTATGCATCTCACGTCTTCCTTTTCCAGTCATCTATGAAAGGACACTGGTTGTTTTTATGTCTTGGCCACTGTGAATAATGCTGTACTGACCATAGGGGTGCATATATTTGTGAATAAGTGTTTTCAAATTTTGGGGGTAGGTACCTGATGCAAACATTGGCTAGCAGTGTCCACGTCATTATGGATGAAATAAAACTTACACACAGACTACCGAGTCAGGTGGACGAAAAAGGACAGTGTGGCTTTTCTCTCAAGGAGAGCAAAAAACCATGGCGCCCACCATGACAGGCCTTTATTTTATTTCTCCTCACATTACAAGATGGTCCTCACTCACTATGCACAAGTTACAACAAAGGAGCCAATGCCCCTCATCACATCACAGAAGAAGGATATTAGCAAATGAAAAGGGAAAAGTTGTTGAGCCAGTTACACTGGTCCCTACAAGGTTTAACATGGATTTTAGGAAGTTACAACAAGCATTTGCAGGGTGAGGGAGTTTTCAGCAAAAAGCAAGACTCAAGGCACCCTAGGTATATTGCAAATCTGATTACCCACAAGAGAACCCATCTGTGGGCATGGGTCCTGTGCATCTCTGAGTGGGAGCTGGGCCCACACCACGCAGAAGGGTCTGCCACAGGTACCCAGAAGAGGGCTTCTGGGTCATATAATAACTCTATTCTTAAATTTTTCAGGAGTCTCCATACTATTTTCCACAGTGGCTGTACCACTTTACATTCCCACCAGCAGTGAGTAAGTGTTCGTTTTTCTCCACAACCACTCCAACAACCCAACACTTGTTATTGCCTTGTTGGTAATAGCCATTCTAACATGTGTGAGGTGGTATCTCATTGTAGTTTTGATTTGCATTTTTACTTTGTAATATGTAGTCCCATTCATTTATTTTTGCTATTATTCCCTTGTCTTTGGGGCCATATTCACAAATTTCTCTCCAAGGCGAAAGCCCATAAATTTAGCACTTACGTTTTTGCCTACGTAATTTACTGTTTCAGGTCTTCTATTTAGGTCTTTGATCTATTTTGAGTTAATTTTTGTACATAGGGACAAACAATAGTCTAGTTTCATTCTTTTGCATGTGGCTTTCAAATTTTCCCAGCACCATTTTTGAAGAGGCACCACCTCAGGGAGAAGCTCTGGGTTTTCTGTCATCGCCCAGTTGTGGGTCACTGTGCTGAGAGTGAGTTTATGGTGAGATTGTGTTTCTGCATCTTCTACAGGATTTGTTTCCCAATTTGTAGTAGTCAAAGGCTAGCTTTGCTCAGCTAACCTTTAGATTTCTTTCAGAGGAAATTGTGCCATGTGTAGCTGTAGACTTTGTATGCCCGTGGTTGGTGAGTTCAGGGTCTTTGTCACCATCTTGAATGAGAACCTACCTTTCTCTTTTAACTGAGAATTTTCAATTTCATTTAATCTCTTAAGTCTTTGTTAGACTCTTGCAGCCTCCCAACCTACTTGTTTTTTGTTTCTACCTGCAGCTTGGGATATCAGGCTGACTTGTGAAAAATTATATGAGAGACAGTAATAGAAGGACAAAAGAAAAAATTATATGACTTTATTGTAAAAATTATTTATTTAGAGTTGTAGACAAATGCTTTTGTTAACTTGAAGGGAACTGAGTACAAATCAACTCTTCCAATGATTTCAAGTTTTGTATATCCATTAAAAAAAAACCATTATATTCAGTATCTAAAGTGATTCTTACTAGTTACTGTGTACCTGAGCTTTACCTCACACTAATTCCAATAAGAAAAATGAAAAATGTTTACTTGCTCATCTGCTGTTATGACACACAGGGGTATGGGGACAGAGGGTTGAGGCTGAGGGAAGGCTGGAGGAAAAAGAAAAGAAATATTTCTAAAATAAGCTGGTGAAAATGGCAATGTGGTATAGAAATAGTACAGCAAATAGACTGGAGTGGATATATAATAGTTTCTAAAAAAGAACTGTCTGTTACAATCATTAGGAATTTTAATAAAAAGATAGCAAAATAATACAGCCTGATACCTGTGGGTGTCAAATTTTCAGATTCCTTGAATAACAAGGATCAAATTTGAAGTTGTATTGATGTAACTGACCCATGAAGCTTTTGATTAGTTTCCTTTTCAGTTTGATCTGGAATGCTAATTGTTCAACCCCATTCACTATTGTGAGCATTAAAAGGGCTGTTCGTTCACATTACTCTGACATGTCATCACTTTGGGGGGTTCATTAGAAACATAAACATGGTTTCTACTGTGAGTTATAGTCAACTCAGCAGGCATTTAAAACATTAAAGGTATGTGTTCCTCTTCAAAAGAGAAGCTGTGCAAGCTGTAACTTTTTATGTCCAGAGTAAATAGGAATTATTATATCTTTTGTGGTAGTCAATTAATCACTTGGAGTTTACATGTGATCCTGGCTGAATTAGAAAGTTTATTTATGCTGTTCATTAGTTTTTGCTAATTCAACTTTGAATAGTTAATATGCATAAACTTCTTAAGTTGGCTTTCATTTTGGGTAAGTCAGGAAAATGTTTATATTTCATTGCCTCTCTCCTACCTCCTCTAGTCTTTTCGTACTGCAAGCTGTCTTCTCTGATCAGAGGTTAACTTGCTTTCTCTATCATTAATTTGTCACTTTTTGCCTTGCACTGTAATTTTCTTTCCTATGCATGTATTATCTCTACAAATATATTTTAAGCTACCTGGAACTGAGACATTATCTGAAATCTCTATATCCCCCGATTCTTCAACAGTCTTCTGTTAGTTCATTCTTGGTAAATTTTTGCAACATAAATTATTCTCAGAACATAACCTGATTTTTTATATAAATATCTCACTCTGTATTTTAACTTGTGACATTATGATAAAGCAAAAAAGATAATAAATACAAATGAAAATTCCTCTCATCTTTTTTTATCTTAGACCATAATTTGAAAGTCAAATACTGAAAATACTAGAGATGAAAGTTAATTATGTGTA
This sequence comes from Anoura caudifer, assembly GCA_004027475.1. Taxonomy (NCBI): domain Eukaryota; kingdom Metazoa; phylum Chordata; class Mammalia; order Chiroptera; family Phyllostomidae; genus Anoura; species Anoura caudifer. Next base: position 21,503 of record PVKU01011829.1, read on the forward strand.
ATTTTTCCAAATAAGTGTATTACATGTACACCAAAAATTATTTATCATCCAGATAAAAATCTACCCGGCATTCTGACTAACTGCAGTACCACACTCTCTGACTGAGTCATCAGGTTCTTCGATTACAAAAACTAAAGGATTTAGAATATCAAGAGGCATGAGTATCAATACTCCTGAGACTTACATCTTTAAAAAATTATTTCTTGTGATCTGCTGTTGCCTTTATTGCTTGGCATTCAGCCAATATTTATTGAATATGTACTATATATTAGTAATTTTATAAATACATAGGATAACACAGTGAAAATAAAAGTTCTGTAAATTAGCATTTATGTTCCTGTGAGTGTGTGTGTGTGGAAGCAGGAGTGGAGTGTGAATTATATAAAATGTCAAATTGGCATTAATTTTCACCCCTGGATAAAGAAGGACTCTATGATGTGGTTTCATTTGAAAAGAGACGAATGGAGTGATCCCTTTGGTTATTCAAGGAGACAAAGTAGAGTTAATACTATGTGAGCAACAGGAAATGTGACAGAAAACTCCCCCTTGCCCAGAGAGGTGGCCAGGCATCTGATTGTAGGATCTTGCAGGACAGAAAGGATTTTAAATTCTGAGTACGATGATAAGCCTTTGAAAGGTGGGAGTCGGTTGAGATGTGATCTGACTTCAGCAATTTACATACTACCACATTTTTCAGACCGTAAGACACACCTAGGTTTTAGAGGAAGGAAATAAGAAGAAAATTTTTGAAGCAAAAAATGTGGTAAAATATTTAATAATGTAAATAACATAGTATCTCACCAATGTAAATGTAAACAGAACTCAACAGCAGCATTAACAACCATTATTCCTCTTTTCCTCTTGGCGGAGGGGTGGGGGGCGTGGGGGGGCCTCTTATAATCCAAAAATATGGTAGTTAAAAGAGACAGAATTACTGAACTGATAAAATATGATTTATAATGTGAGTTAGAGTCAACTCAACAAGTATTTAAAACATTAAATATATGTGCTTTTTTCAGAATCTCATATATGTAATTGTCATACCTAGGACTTTCAGTCTTAGAGATTAACCCCCAAATACAAAGAGCGTTGATTTGTTAGTTTTTGTTGTTGTCTTCAAGTGATGGAGACTGTGGAGCTGAGTGCTGTGAAACTTCAAAAGGACTTGGAGGTGGCAAGACCAAACCAGTGGTGCTACTAGTGACTGCTTAGTGTTTTTAAGTGATTTTGGAGCTCTATTTGATGCATTCACATGGCATAATTCAGCTATATTTTCACAGGCAACTTTCTTTGGTTTCTTGTTTGCAACCAAAATCTCTGACAACGAGACACTCTCCCCATTTAAGAGTCTTTACTTCAAAATGCAACTTGTACTACCAAATAAATATAAATAAAATTGGCTTTTCGGGACTAGTTGCCCCATCTCAAGCAGTAAGCCAAGAGACAGGGGCCTGATCCTCTGGGTGTGGAGCTTTTCCCAGTGATGTGGGACAACATTTTCAGCAAGGCAGCCACCTCAAAAATCTGCCTTCCAGTTCCAACGACAGAGATTGGAACAAGTAGCAAAGAACATAGAATAGAGAGCAGAGAATCCTGTCACTCTTGGCCAAAAGCGAAATGGAGAGTCTTGGGAGACAAGATTAGAATGAAAGTAACTAACAGCAGCATTCATTCACCCACTCATTCGGTAAATATTTATTGAGCGGCTAATACGTGTAGGCGTCTGGAGGTACTGTGAGAACAGTATGACCAAGACAGAGTCATGGTCATTTATGCACCCACATTCTATGGTGATTTTCTTCTCCCTTTTCTCCAACCAAACTATAGTCAAGACAATTCTAGAGGAGAAAAAGCCTTCATGATGGGGTCAGTGGTTTGTTCGGAAAGAGGCATACAAATCTGAGAAACAGAAAGCTGTCTGGTATATTTTTTCAAAGGAGGAAAAAGCAAAACCCTTTGTGATCAAGTTAGCCCAACAGCTGCTAATTTTTTTAGGTGTATGTTTGAACTACCTGGGAAGCTTTGAAACAAATGCAAAAGGCAAGGCCAGTGAAATCGGCATCACTGGGATGGATGGGGCCTAGGCATCAATGGTTTTTATAGCTCCCCAGATGATTGCAATGGGCATCCAGGGCTGGCAACCGCTGCAGTCACTTGGTGTGTGTCTGGTGTTCTCCTAGGTATTTTCCTGTGCAAGTTTATTCTCCAGAGCATACATTTACATGTGTACTTGTATGTGTGTATATACATATGTGTTTGTGTCTATATTACATGGGGCAGTTATTATGTGAAGGCAGCAGGGTTTATCTCACTGGAAATATATTTGGGGGACTTTTGTTTTAATAAGTATATCCAAGCTCTTCTACAGGTTGTGGCAATTTCGTGTAATTAAAAAATCATGTTTGATGTCACTGCAGAGAGTAATCCACCTGAATTACATAAACTCTACAATAAAAAAAAAAGTCCCAGTATCCTTTTCTGACTAGAAGTTATTATTATCCCTGCATTAAATCCATAATTGTACCACCCCAATTTATTTTTCTATAAAAAACAGTACAGCCTCTCAAAAGTTAGATTTTATCTGTCTTTTATTTTTCAATTACTGTGTATATTCAATATTACTTTGTATTTGTTTCAAGTGTACAGCCTAGTGGTTAGACAATTACATACTTTCAAAGTTTCTCCACCCCCAATATTCTCAGTACCCACCTGGCACCATACATAGTCATTACAATATTACTGAGTGTATTCCCTAGACACTTCATCTTTAAATAACATGAAGTTTTTTTTACTATACTTCTCTTTCAACTATCAGATGTTGATGTTACTATTTCTTATCGTAAATGTGTTGTTTGCCATAGTACTTATTTATTGAAAGCCTTTATCTTGCCAGTGATCTCTAAAAATAAAGGGTGTATGCAAGTCACACTTACACCAATCCCTGACCAGAACTGCCATGCCTCCCTTTGTCCCTTCTTGCAGAGTGGCCGGCAATTTCTCAAAAAGTTTCCACATCTCTCTGTGCCTTATCTTCTGTTGAACTGCTGGCGCAACAATCACTTCAGTCTCTCCCAACTCATAGGAATGGCTACAAACTGTGCCAGAGAAAGGAAAGCAGCTTCTTCAGGAGCTTAAAGCACATGTGTTCTCCTAAAAAAAAATGGACCACACAGCTCACTCATGCCTTCTGCCTTTAAGGAAATGTACATTTCTTAGTGTGAGGAGAGAACCAAATCAACATTAAGTTACCTCTGTGTAAATAAATCATATGATGCCAGTCATTTAGAAACTTGAATATAAGAATGTGGCCTCATACACAAAAAGATGATTTACTTCCAAATCAATTGACATACTTAAATCCTTTCATGATGCAAACAAAACTAAGCAATTTCATTCTCTGCCTGTCTCTTCACCCTTCCAGGAGGATTCCAGCTGTGATCAGTCAGATTTTATGATGTTATTATCAGATCTAGAGTACTTGTGCTACTTATTCTCCTGAAACATGCCAGAATTTGATCATACAATAATATTTTGCTCCTGTTGAAATGATTTTAAAAACAGATTCTATCACGCTGTTTTTAAGTGCTTATTGCTTTTTTATTTATTTTGTAACAGAACATGGAGCTTATTATACTGGTACAATAATATTTTGGGGTGCATGACAAATACTTCTTCAGCAGTTTATAAACATGAATAGATGTTACAGGGGTTTATTGCTGAAAACTCAATGCCTGTTGCTCTTGGCTTCTTGATCTTTTTGCGTTTGTGTGGCATGAAGAGTCTTCCACTGACTTGATGCTGTTGCTGCTACCACTGCCAGATACAGCAAAGCTAAGATGTGTTGCTATGAGTAATGTCCCAGTAGTTTTTGTTAGTGTTGTAACTTAGCTTCTCCACTTTAGTTCACTCAGGTAGTTCTGCAGATATCTTGATATGTTCCATATTATACATGGTCATAAATATCCTGCAGAGGAGGATTGTGTACAATAGTTACTGCTTCTGTGGTTATGACATAGGTTCCTTCTAGAACTGAGATTATTTTTACCAGTAAACAGTTCCCAAAATGTAATTATGCATAGGTCATCCTGATGAAATAGTCAGTAAGCCAAATCCATTTGAGGCGCATGCAACCAAATCGTAATAAAAAATGGTGTCTAACAGCCAAGCCTTCCCTGACCATCATCAGTTAGCGAGTCTGGGCATTTATTAGACTCCATAGATTGGTGCTTCTCAATTTGATGTGTGTAGAAGACACCTGGGGACATTACTGAAATGCTTCAAAGGTTTAGTGTGGGGCCTGAGATCCTCGGTTTTCTAAGTTTCCCAGTGATACGGATGCTACTTGTCCAAGGATTATGCTTTAAATAGAAATGAACAGGGAAACTGGTTTAAAACCCAGATTTGGGGGCTGTCTGTGCCTCACTTACTAAATTGGAATTTCCATAGGAATCTTACTTTTTTTTAATTCCTCTAATAATTCCAGTGAGTAAAAAGTTATGAGCCATAAAATATGACACATAATGTGAAGGACTCAATAGGGTAGGTCAGAGTCCAATTTCTAATTAATTTTTTCTAATATCTAATTGTCTCTGAAACCTTAAAGTAAGCTAATCAAGTTAAACACTCCTGAGAATTAGGCACTTAAAGTAGAAGCCTGCTTGGGAATGCAGCGCTCAATCAGTACACACCCTTTCTCTCAACTGTCTTCTCAATCCAAAGTACAGCAAGCCCTTGACTAATGTCATTTCACTTAATGTAATTTCATCATAACATTGATGAGAAAAAAAACCCAGTTCCCTGTTGTGGCCATTGTCGGTGTGGAGTTTGCACATTCTCCCCAAGTCTGCATGGGTTTTCTCCGGGGACTCTGGTTGCCTCCACTCTCCCAAAGATCTGTAGATGTGTAAATGACATGAATTGCTATGTCTGCATTGTCCCAGTTGGAGCATGTGTGTGCACCCTGTCACAAAAGTTGTCCTTTCTGGGTTGGCCCCCCACCTTGCTCCCTGAGCTGCCAGGATAGGCTCTGGGCACCCAAACCTTGAACTGGAATAAGCAGCTTGGAAAAGAATTATCTGACTTGTTTTTACTAATATTTTGTAAAGTATGTGCAGCTCACATTTCATGTTTAATATTAGGAGTGCTTTAGGTCTTTATTTAGAAATTTGGTGATGTTTTTGTGACCAGAAATATGCCATAGGATGTTAAATCATGTTTATATCAATTAACCTATGGTAAAAGTGGTTTTGTTATATGTTGTTTTGCTTAAAGTCACAGTTTCCAGTAGCATCCTTTAGTTGTGACAAACAAAAATGTCTGTAAACATTGCCAAATATCGCTCACCTCACACATGCAACAGGAGGGGAGGCAAAAACTCATCTCCAGTTTCCCCAGCTGCCCCACTGGGGTGCCATGGCAGTACTTCTGGCCCTTCATTCCAGTACTCAGGCATTATTCTATCATTTGGATGCATAGTACAAAATAATATTCAATAATGTAGGGTGCATACCATGTCCTCATGGAGAATGACAAGATATCTTCTCTAAGTTGAACTTGCAGCTGCACCACTTAAAAATCACCCTAAACTCTATTTTTTCAGAATTTTAGGGATTTGTAGGGACCAGAGAAAACACACTTAGTGGGTCTGTGGTCCTAGGGGACACATTGTGAGCCAGTTTGGCCAGGACTTTGTTTATCACTGAATCCTCAGGCACCAGTTTCCAAGTGACCTGGGTTATCAGTATCAACTCAGACCCTGGGTCCTAGTTCTAAAATCCCTATTCCTCTTCCTCCCACTATATAGCTGCCAAGTAGATGGTGGTCATAAGTTTGTTTAGAAAAGCACTGGGGTGTCACTACTGTACACACTTACTGTCCTGTTGTAGGATCCTTAGTTGTAGGGTCCTTCCTTATGGGAACACGGTTTGTTTCCTTAGTCAGTAGACTCCAGTTGTAGACATGGCTCATGTCTGGAAACTGGGCCTGAGAATGTGGCATTTCACTGCCAAGCCTGTCCTCAGCATCCTCGTCATCCCCTTTTGATTTTCTTATAGTATAAATTAAGCAGCATTTCTCTTGGCTTCCTTAATATCTTGTGCCCCAGCACATTGTGTCATACTTTTCAATAGCTCTCTGTGGGTCGGGATCACAGGCTGCCACTCAGACCTGGCTATTCATTATGCTAATTGCTCCCACCTGAATTCTGATGGTTAAGTGCTACCAGCTGGACTCTATTTTTTCCAGGCTCCTTATTACTGTCAGGGACCTCTGTTCTGAATCAGCATTTTCTATAGTGAGCCCAGCCTATAGAGGACAACTAGCAAGGGGCTTCTCAGTGATTCTGGCTCACTCTCACTAACATGCTCTTTTCTGCTTTGATAAATGGAGGGTCCTTGGGGCCCTCCCAAGAACACAGTGAGCTGTTGGGATTTTCCGCTTTATCTAGTGTGGCCATTACAGCATCCACACCTGTTTGAGCCTTCAGAGACAGTTAGTAAATGAATGTTTGTGTCCCCTCCTCATCCCCATTAAAGCCTTTAACTCCAGTGCGATGTTATTAGGAGGTGAGGCCTTTGGGACATAGATTTCTATGAGATCATGAGGGTGGAGTACTCATAACTGGATTAGTTGCCTAATAAAAAAATGAAATGTCACAAGAGCTTCCTCTCTGACATATGAGGATATGGCAAGAAGGGAGAGGTCTGAAAGCCAGGAAGAGAGCTCTCACCAAGAAATGAACCTGACAGTATTTTGAACTTGGACTTGCTTGCTGTTGCCAAACAAATATCAGCCACCCAGTCTATGATACTTTGTTATACTAGACTGAGCAAACTAAGACAGCCCTTCCTCGTGTATTTTAGGTCGTCACTTTTTCTAAACTTCCAAGAGCATCTCAGTAGCTTATTTGCATTGTTTCACAGGGTCCCTGCCAAAATAGTAAATCTTACTTTAAGGGAGAACTCTTTGTTATCCAATTTTATGCCTCTCTCCTTGATCCTGCACCTTTATCTGTTACCTTTTCTTTTTCTGGTGCATTTGACCCCAACTGTGGGTCTGGTGGCCAGGTAGGAAAGGAAGGATACATTCTGTCTTGAAAAGCAGAGGCCTCTGCATTGCCTACAAATAAGGGAAAAGACTCGCATTTAACTAAGAGGCTGAGTGACTTGTGCATGTTCAGAGGATTCAGGGAGATCCGGAGTTTCAGAGATCTCAGACTCATACACCTAGATTCCCCTATCTCAAATCTCAAATCTCAAATCTCAAGTCTCTGATTCAGACAAATCAGTGCCTAATCTTGGTGTAGTGAACTTGCCATGGTTTAGATTTCCAACTCTCTAGAGCTCTATGATTAAGTTCTGGGTCTGGCCATTTTTTTCTGCCCTCTGGCTGTGGGTGATGGGAATCTCTTCATAGGCAGACAAAGAAGTACTCTGACTTTCAAATTTCCCCTTAAACTAGTGATTGTTTACCTCCAGCATTTTTTCTCTAATACTTCAATAGCTCCCATAACAATCAGCCAATTTCATAGTTCTTAAAATCGCTACTTTCCTAACACCTCTCTTGAGATGTTCCACCAGGCCTTATATTCCTTTCATGGATGTTTGTCCTCATTTACCACCAGAGGGGTTTCTTGGTTACTTCATTAGAGAATCTCAAGGGCTCTAGGTAGTCTACCAACCATCAGATATGGGTGTTCATTGTCACCTGGCTGGCAGGTGAGTCTAGCCTCTAATTCTTATTTTAGAGTGGGCTTCCTTAGGTCCTGACAGGGGTGTCCAACCTACAGCCCATCATCTGCATGCAGCTCAAGATGGCTATGAATGTGGCCCAACACAAAACTGTAAATTTACTTAAAATATTATGAGATTTTTTTGTGATTATGTTTTGCAATGTATTTAATGCGTGGCCCAGAACAGCTCTTCTTCCCCAGTGGGCTGGAGATGCAAACAGGTTGCATGCCTCTGCTAGGATGTTCCAGGCACCAACTCCCTTAGACCATGTTCTCCTTGAAACAAAATGCAGTAGAAACTTGTGTACGGGAGGTATTTTGGTAGCAAACTCAGGACCAGTCCTGTAAGTCTGTGAAGAAAGCAGGATTGAGAAGGAAAAAAATAAAGTGCAATCTATTTACAGTAAGTGTGCTTCAATAGGTCCCCTGAGAGCTCTAGAGCAGGAGTGGCCCTTCAGAGTCATCCAAGTGGAGGCGAAGAAGCAACAGACAATTAATCGTTCAACACCATCTGCTCCCCTCTACACTTAAAATTAGCCGTGTTTACTGTGTATAAGGAACACCTTAATAAAAAAGAAGAAAATATTTACACTCTTACAGCAAGTAAATAAAAATTCAAAAAGCATCATTACAAGGGAATGATGATTTTGCTGAAGATATTCTGTGACAGAGGAGAGGGTTTGAACACATGAAACACAAATCCATGAAAGTCCCTTTTAAAACTCTTTTGCCCACCATCCTGCTCCTGACAGTAGTCACTACATCTCTTCTGTAGTCTTGTTCTGCCTGCAGAATTAACCCTTCTAGGAATAATTGCAACACGTCTTGGGCTGATTTCCGCCTTCTTATTCTCATCCATATTTTCCCAATCATTTATTTCTTGTACTAGTTTGGCTATCTCTCAGCTTCTGCTGTTCACAGCTCCACCTACCGGTCTACTTTACTAATCAGGGATCTTTGGGCTCCATCTGCCTTAGAAGGTTAAGGACTGGAAGTCATAAATTCTTTGTGGTTAATATTTTATCTTCTAACATCTGCATATGCTAATTATTGCTCTCAAATTTTCCCACACATAAAAATAAAACTTTTTAGTCTTGTACTTCAAAATGATTAATACCCTCCGTTTCTACAGAATAAAAATTAAAATTCATTAGTGAATTTTAACTTAATCAAAGGTTGCAACTTTTAAAACTAGATTCAGCAGGAAAAATTAAAAAGCTGTCTTTTGGAAGATGCTGTTTTTGTTATAGCAGAATATTTTAAACATGTATATCAAAAATTAATAATATTTTTAAATTTTTTATCTTATTCTATGTAGAAAAATTGACTTAACTAAAACCATGCATTTCAGTTAAATGGTAGACAATGCAACAACTCATACTAAGACTCAATTTTGAATGGTGATTGTAAATTAGAGTGATACATCTTCTTTTAGGTGTTTAAAAACTATTATCTGGTCTCTGCCTCAAACGCTACCTTAAGTTAAAAAATAGAAGCCATAGGAATATAAGAAATATTTTTATTATTTTTTTATTTTTTTGATAGTTAATAATATTTAATGAAAATTATCTTTTACAATAATTCATTTTGCCATGAATTGGTGATTTTGTGATCTCTGGACATTTTCATGGAATTTGTCCTCTCTGGATCCTTTTTTTCCCCTCTTAACTTATACATATTGAATGTCACTAATTGGCCTTGTGGCTATCAAATATGAAAAAAACTTTTATAAAGGAAAATTCTATATATAGATCCTATGTAAGAGCTGCTTTTCTTTTTTTTTTAATTTTTTTATTTTAGTTGTTCTTGTACAGTTTTCTGTCTTTTGCTCCCATTCCAGCCCACTGCCCCAGCTCTCCCCTCCCCCCTCCCATTTCCACCCCCGCTAGTTTTGTCCATGTGACCTTTATACTTGTTGCTCCAAACTCTTCCCCTTTACCCCTGAAATTCCCTCCCCTCTCCCCTCTGGTGACTATCAACCCCTTCTCAACTGAAATTGAGAAGGAATATAAGAAATATTTTTAAACTATAGGTGAGCTCAGAATTTTCTTATGCCAGGAAAGGAAATCAGAAATTGCTAAATATAAACAGTTTATGTTAGATGGGGTTATGATGCCAGAAACTAATGTGAGAAAATGAGCCGGTAGACAAGCAGTTCTCTCCAAGGTGAAGGAGGCTGCTTGTGAAATGCCCCAGGAGATTTTTTAATGCCCTTTATTCATCTTTACAGGAGCAGTGGGAGCTGCTTTAGCACTTCATTGGACTCACCCAAGGTTTTTCTTCCCTCATTTATTTATCAATACAAAGCCAGCTCTCTTTTGTGAGAGAAATACACTGAAAAGACCATTCCAAATAATTTGAAAATAAATGGGAAGACTTTGCCCAATGCATTGTACTATCGTTATATACAAAACAAGGATTGCTTCATACTTGATCTACTGCCTTTGTTCTGATTTTGGCAATAGATCCTAAAAAATACACCACTTAAATATAATGCAGGCATTTACCATGAAGCCTGATTATTTAAATATTAACTTCTAAACTGCTCAGAGATGATGATGCTTATCAGGTTGAATCAAAGTCTAAAAATAAACGCTGTGAAAGAAAAATTTCACCCAAACCCTATCAGCCTATTTCATGCTTTTGGTGATTTCTCCAAACACAGTGAAATTAGTATAAGTTCAGAAATTTTATAAAATAAAAATTGCTGTATTTTCCATTTTTAGCAAAGTAGTATGCCTCTCTGCAGTCACAGTTGCCTTGACTCAGGTATTCTATAAGGCATCCACCTCTTTGCTAGGTGCCTAGCAGAAACTCAGTAAAGGAATGGAGATTCTTTCTTTTACCTTCACCCATGAACTAACGTGCTTACTGGAAAGCAGAGAGAGAAGGAGAGAAATATTGACAGGCAATTGAACCCACAACCTTTCAGTTTATGGAATGACGCTCCAATCATCTGAGCCATGTGGGCCAGAGCTGCATGGGAGTTTCTTATTTCCACAATTCAATCTCTCTTTCTCTCTTTCCTAGACAATGATTGTGTCACTGGGCTCATTCTTTTGCATTTTCTTCCAACCAATTCTGCAAATTAATTATATTTTAAAACCTAAATTTTAATTACATTATATCACATACAGAGTAAAGTTTTAAGTTTTAGAAAGTCATTCAATGTCCTGTGCACTTTGGCTCTAGCTTCCTTTTCCTGCCTCATGTCCCCAGTCTTTCTCCTTCATGACACAGTATTCCTGTCATAGCAGAGAAGTCACTTACCGGAACACACTTTGATACCTCTGTACTGGAAATCATGCCTTTCTCTCTGCTTGAATTCCCTCAGCCAGTACTCTTAGCACAGGCCTCATTCAAAATTCTATGACCCTGTTCTGCTCTCTGAAGACAATTTATTATTCCTTCATCTGTGTTCCAAAAGCACAGCACTGCCAATCTTCCAGGAGTTCTGGTCACCCTCTTGTTGTGTTTTATAATTAATTGTGTACCTATTTGTGTTACTATGAAGGGAATAATTGGCATCTACACTCTTCTACACCAAGAAACATGCCTTTTATGTAGTAAGTTCTTAAATATTTACCATATGCACAAAATATGGACAGAATATTTAATGATTTCTCAAGGACAATTTGAAAAAGGTAGCTATGTCAGAAATACAGAAGCAAAGCAAAAACTTAATATTTACATTAGAAAATTGGTTGGCATTCATTTTCTGAAAACAAATTTGGAAAAAAAAATAATATAAAGCAGATACTGAGTTAATGGGAGCAAGATGGAAAGCGCTATGCCAAGCCATCTTTAAGAGTAATCAAGTTCTCTAACTGGAGCATAAGTCTGAGGCATGATGGAGTTAACAAAGAAGAAAAGGTCAGTGTTCTTTAGACTGAATTGGAAACAGAGTGTGGGGAAATTTGTATCCTTCCCTTGGAAAACAGAGTGACTTTATTCCTTCCATTAAGCCAATTTCTTGCCAAACCTTAGCCAATGCTTTAGATCTTTATTGATATCTTTTCTCCCATTCATTTATCCCTTGTTCCATTTTTGCCTTGCTCTATTCTCTGCTAAGTGGTTGCTTACTCACCTTAAATTTTGTGTTAATTGGCATAGTGTAATGACTTCCATTATATTAAATACATATTTCATACAGCTTTCTGGATTTAGATACTTGATTAAAGATAAAGTAAAGGTTGAATTTCTGTTATATTGACCATGCAAGATGGTTGGTCACTCAGCAAATTTATTAAATATATAATATATGTCAACTATTATCGGATGCAGCATTGTCAAAAGAAAGACCATCCACATGGAGCTGACAATGAAGCAAGAAATGTAAAGGAATAAATGTTAGTGAGATTAATGTTATAGAATAATACTGTATATTGGCAAAACTAAACCCTGTTTATCTAGGTTAGCAATAAGAAATATATTCTTAAAACAGGATATTTAAGCCTAGTCTTAAACAAAAATTATATTTGCCTGAACATAGTAATAAAGGTAAGGGAGATGTATTTTTAAATGAGAGTGGTCAATGTAGTAGAAATAACATGTGCATAGACTCACAGACAAGAGAACAATGAAAGGCTGTGAAATAAACCGAAAGATGTCAGCGTTTTTGCAGAGGAGACAATGAAAGAAACACTGGAATAAGTAAGGCTAGAGATAAGTGCAAAATAATCCGAGGTTTCATAGCTGACTTCAGGATTTTGGACTTGACCTCAGGAGCTCTACCCTCTCTCCTCAAAGGATGGATTCTTCCTGCAGTTATCAAAAGTCATTTACTTTTTTTAGGTATAAGTATGTTATTAATAGTACTCCAAATCTAACTAAAATAGCAATTATTTTAAGGAAAAGACGTTCAGTCTTCTTGGGCTCTGAATCCTGTCTCCTCTAGCATACCAAAGACATTGTTTTTACAATCATATTCTCTTTCTCCTGAATCATTATTTTTTCCTACCAAATTAGTCCTATAAAATATAAATATACCATAAGAGATCATGTCTTTAAAAAAAAGTCATTTCCCGCCAACCTATCTTCCCGACCACATTTCTCTGCAACCCTTACAGAATATCTCATCCAAAAATAATGTTTATATTCACTGTCTATACTTTCTCATCAATGCATCTCACATCAGCATAACTTTATCAGGATTTCATCCCCATGCTACATGAAACTCTGGCAAAGTAATCAGTGGCCTTCATCACACACTCCAGCTGATTCAGTAACATCTAACAAGCCCATGTCTTACTCTTTAAATTTCTCAGTCAGATATCTGAGATTAGTCCACTATCATATTTCTAATTATATTGAATACACATAACACTTTGTGTTTTAATTAAAACCATTTTTGCTAATCTTTTAGTGAAAAGAATATTGGGGCTTATAGCACAGCAATAGCTATCTCTTTATGTCATTTTTATTGTTGACACTATTACAGATGTCCCCATTTTTCCTTGCTCTGCCCACCTCCACCCAACCCTCATGCCCCCCCTTTCCTCTGACCACCTCTGGGAATATATCCTAGGAATCCTGAAGCACCAATTCAAAGAATATTCTCATATATACACCTCAACATTCATTGCAACATTATTTATAATAGCCAAGACCTGGAAGCGACCCAGGTGCTCATCAGTAGATGAGTGATTAAAAAAGCTGTGGTACATTTACACAATGGAACACTACATGGTCATGAAAAGGACATCTTACCTTTTGTGATAGTGTGGATGGACCTAGAGATTATTATGCTAAGTGAAATAAGCCCATCAGAGAAAGACAAACACCATATGATCTCACTTATATGTGGAATCTAATGAACAAAATAAACTGATGAACAAAATGGAAATAGAGGTATGGATACATGAAGCAGACTGATAGCTGTCAGAGGGGAGGGAGGGTCGGATGAAAGATGGCAAAGGAATTAGCCAAAGAGCGTACTCACATATGCATAACCCACAGACACAGGCAACAGCTATCTTTAAAATTTATTTTTATTTTCCTTTTGTCTTTAACTCCTGAATTTTTGGTACCCTAGAGATGTATAAAGCTTTAAGAGATTCCTGACAGGTTTCCAGTCACCTGCATTTGACAATTCTACCTAGGTGTTTCACTTTGGAATGTATAACCTCTGGTCGTAACGGCTCTGATAAACTGAAATGAAAACATTTCCATTTTAATACGCTCATGTATCTTGACATGGGGCACATTTTTTCATTTAGAACAGAGAATCAATCCACTTCAGGACTCTCAGTTCAAAATGCCTTAGGGATTCTGTCCTCTGTAATCGTTAAGTTGCTAGGCAATTGTAGTTGAGGAAAGTGTCCACAGCGAAGTCACTGTTAAGAGCAGCATGCTTGACTTACTTGCTTTTCACCCACGTATAGTAGAAACATATGGATTAGAAAAAAACTAGGGCCATTCTGCTATTCTGCTAATGCACATAAGAGAACCATTTCAGTCACATGTTTAAGAAAAGGAAGTAGAACTTCCTAAGTATGGCAAACCTGCTTTCTTGGTGGGGGGGACCCTGCAAAGTTAATTATAAAAGACTAAAAATATTGCAGAGCAAAAAATAATATCTAAAAATATGAGTGCTCCATTTTACACTAAGTACAGAGAGAAAGGTGGCTCAGCTCAATGATTTTCAATGTTTTTTTCTTAAGAGCAAAGATCAATGAACATGGTGGTATGGTTTATCATTTCTCTGATAATAGAAACAAAAATATGTGGAATTATATAACAAATTATATATTTTATACATGTAAAAGTGTAATTATTTATGTTAGATACATCACTTTTGGAATTCTTATAAAGGTGAATAACTAGAAAGAGTATTGTTACTGATATGATTCCAAAAAGTTACAATTTTTGCATAGTTAATAAAATGGACAATCTCAGAATCATTAAAGAAAAAGGTACACTATAAAATGTCACATAAGAAGAGTTCTGCCATCTCTACTTAAGATATTTGTCACCAACATCTATAGTTAAATGTTACCAAATTTCATAACATGCAGAGATATTATATTGATAAGAATAAAATTTATTGCTGAATCAAATTTACATACATTATATAAAGGAATTTGATTGATGTTTCTATCCATTGCTTAGTTTTTTAGCCATTGTGTATTGTGGTAAACGTACTATTACTTAGAAATTAACAGTTTTTCCTATTCATATTTTATTCAAATTTTTTATCAAATGCACTTACATTTAGTATATTTTATAACTTAATTGTTTGTAATGACTATGGACATCAACAAGATGATACAATTTAACTCGATCATTTTATTTCTCTACTAACTTCATAGCAGACCATACCATATCATAATACTGACATTTTAACCTGTAGGGCATAACTCATTCTCCCCACCACTGTGTCTGATTATATTGTGTATTTCTATTAGTTAAGAGCCACATTCATTCAAGCTCTGATGATGCCATTTAACTTTTTTGGACTACTTTGAAGAAAAGAATAATGAACAACTTCAGGAGGTATAAGGAAGGGAATATGAATGACAGATTAAGCAGGAGCAAAGGAAAGTTGAATGCATGTCTTACAACACTTATTGAATACTGTTTTGCAACTAATTAGTTGAGTGATTGACCTTAAAGTGTCCTACTTTGTCTAATAGCACGGGGTTCTCTACCTCTGTAAGGTCTTTATCATGTCCCATTTGTGGACCATCTTTCCTAAGAAACTGGATTTTTCTCCCTTTATCCTTGGCACTTAGAATCATGTAAATAAAACACTTACAGTATAAAAATAATGGTTTTGATGCAATACAATATACAGATCATGTCAGAATTGTACACTTAAATCATATGTAATATTATTAACCAATGTCAGCCCAATAAATTTAATTTAAAGATAGCTTTTTTTTTAAGAATTCCAGTTTACCTTTATTACATTTTTATGGGAGCATAAGTTGTGAAATAGTAAAATGTTAACTTCGCTGTGTAGATAAAAAGGGGGAAATACTTAGAAATAGGCATGGTTAATGGTTCCTTTTTATTTTTTTTATTTTTTCTTGAAATTTTTTTTGATTTTTTAAATTTTAATTGTTGTTCTTGTAGAGTTATCTTTTACTCCCATCCCAGCCCACTGCCCCAGCCTTCCCCACCTCCACCCATATCCACCCTCCCCTAGTTTTTGTCCATGTATCTTTCATACTTGTTGCTTCAAACACTTCCCCTTTTCCCCTGAAATTCACTCCCCTCTCCCCTCTGGTGACTGTCAGCCTGTTCTCAATTTCAGTGTCTTTGGTTATATTATGCTTGTCTGTTTGTTTTGTTGATTAGGTTCCTGTTAAAGATGAGATCATATGGTATTTGTCTTTCACCTCCTGGCTTATTTTGCTTAGCATAATGCTCTGCAATTCCATCCATGCTGTCCCGAAGGATAGGAGCTCCTTCTTCCTTTCTGCTGCATAGAATTCCATTGTGTGAATATACCATAGTTTCTTGATCTATTCATTTACTGATGGGCACCTAGGTTGCTTCCAAAACTTGGCTATTGTAAATTGTGCTGCTATGAACATTGGGGTGCATAGGTTCTTTTGGATTGGTGTTTCAGGGTTCTTAGGATATAATCTTAGCAGTGGGATTGCTGGGTCAAAAGGCAGATCCATTTTTAGTTTTCTGAGAAAATTCCATACTGCTTTCCACAGTGGTTGTACCAGTCTGCAATCCCACCAACAGGGCATTAGGGTCCCCTTTTCTCCACATCCTCTGCAACACTTGTTGTTTGTTGCTTTATTTATGATGACCATTCTGACTGGTGTGAAGTGGTATCTCATTGTGGTTTTAATTTGCATCTCTCTGATAGCTAGCGATATTGAGCATCTTTTCATGTGTCTCTGGATCCTCTGTATGTCCTCCTTGGAGAAGTGTCTGTTCAAGTCCTTTGCCCATTTTTCAATTGGGTTCCTTGTCTTCTTAGAGTGGAGTTGTGTAAGTTCTTTATGTATTTTGGAGATTAAACCCTTTTCTGAGGTTCATTGGCAAATATGTTTCCCCATACAGTTGGTTCTCTTTTTATTTTAATACTGTTTTCTTTAGCCATGCAGAAGCATTCTATATTGATGAGATCCCATTTGTTTATTCTTTCCTTTATGTCCCTTGCTTTAGGGCACATATCAGTAAAAATGTTGCTGTGTGAAATATCTGAGATTTTCCTGCCTATGTTCTCCTCTAGGACTTTAATGGTGTCACAGTTTATATTTAAAACTTTTATCCACCTTGAATTTATTTCTGTGTATGGTGTAAGTTGGTGCTCCATGCCCGTAGCTGTCCAGTTCTCCCAACACCACTTGTTGAAGAAGCTATTTTTACTCCATTTTATGTTGCTGCCCCCTTTGTCAAATATTAATTTACTGTAGAGACTTGGGTTTATTTCTGGGCTCTCTGTTCTATTCCACTGGTCCATGTGCCTGTTTTTATGCCAGTACCAGGCTGTTTTGATT
Organism: Anoura caudifer; assembly: GCA_004027475.1. NCBI lineage: Eukaryota > Metazoa > Chordata > Mammalia > Chiroptera > Phyllostomidae > Anoura > Anoura caudifer. Next base: position 38,696 of record PVKU01011829.1, read on the forward strand.
ACAGTGGCCTTGTAATACAGTTTGGTGTCAGGTATTGTGATCGCTCCTACTTTGCTCTTCTTTCTCAAAATTGCTGAAGTTATTCAAGGTCATTTATGGTTCCATATAAATTTTTGAAGTGTTTGTTCTATGTCTGTGAAATATGCCATTGGTACTTTAATAAGTATTGCATTGAATTTGTAAATTGCTTTGGGTAGTATGGACATTTTGATGATGTTAATTCTTCCAATCGATGAACACAGTATATGTTTCCATTTGTTTCTGTCGTCCTTGATTTCTTTCTTCAGTGTTGTATAGTTTTCTGAATACAGGTCTTTTACCTCCTTGGATATGTTTATTCCTAGGTATTTTATTTTTCTTTTTGCTATATTGAATGGGATTTTTTTCTTGATTTCTGCTTCTGCTGTTTCATTGTTAGTATACAAAAATGCCTTTGATTTCTGAATATTGACTTTGTATCCAGCTGTTTGGCCAAATTCATTTATTAGGTCAAGCAGTTTTTTTTGGCTGAGTCTATAGGATTTTCTAGGTACACTATCATTTCATCTGCAGCAATGATAGTTTTATTTCCTCCTTTCCAATATGGATCCCTTTTATTTCCTTTTCTTGTCTAATCACTGTGGCCAGTACTTCCAATACTATATTGAATGGAAGTGGTGAAAGTGGACAAACTTGTCTTGTTCCTGATCTTAGTGGAAAAGATGGTAGCTTGTGCCCATTGAGTATGATGTTGGCTGTAAGTCTCTCATATATGGCCTTTATTATGTTGAGGAATGTTCCCTCTATTCCCACTTTGCTGAGTGTTTTTATCATAAATAGGTGCTGTACCTTATCAAATGCTTTTCCACGGCTATTGATATGATCATGTGTTTTTTGTCTTTGCTTTTGTTTATGTGATGTATTACATTTACTGACTTGTGAATGTTCAACCATCCTTGCATCCCTTGGATGAAACCTACTTGGTCATTGTGTATGATCTTTTTAATGTATTGTTGGATGCGGTTTGCCAATATTTTGTTCAGGATTTTAGCGTCTATGTTCATCAGGGATATGGGCCTGAAGTTTTCTTTCTTTGATGTGTCATTATCTCATTTGGGGATTAGGATGATGCTGGCTTCATAAAAAGAGTTTGGGAGTCTTCCATCATTTTAGATTTTTTTGAAAAGTCCATGAAGGATAGGGGTTAGCTCTTTCTTAAATGCTTTGTAGAATTCTCCTTTGAAACCATCTGGTCCAGGGCTTTTGTGTGTCCGGAGTTTTTTGATTACTGCTTCAATTTCATCTGCTGTTATTGGTCTATTCAGGCTTTCTGCTTCTTCTTCATTGAGTTTTAGAAGATTATATTTTTCTAGAAACTTGTCCATTTCACCTAGGTTTTCAAATTTCTTGGCATACAGTTCTTCATAGTAATTTCTTACAATCCTTTGTATTTCTGTGGTGTCAGTTGTAATCTCTCCTCTTTCATTTCTGATTGTGTTTATTTGGGTCCTCTCTCTTTTTTTCTTGATGAGCCTGCTTAAAG